>JACEFZ010019045.1:0-37386 GCA_014155875.1 Cepaea nemoralis | reverse complement strand
ATGCCCAGCCAGTGCTGCTGCCGTGTGTAAACTATATATATTACGTTTGGTATGCATCTACACTGTGGCCTTCCTCCTTCCTATTCTCTTCTTCACCAGTATTCATTCCTCATTATCTTTTTCAAACATGCATATCTTTTTGTCTAACATGCCACAATATACAATGTATTTATACAATTTATGTCATATTAATAAGAATCCGTTAATACAGTATTCTTTAATGAGATGCATTAATATCTTGTTGGATATATCTGTTTGTCCTCATTTCCATCAAATTAATTTGTAATTTCTTCTGTTAATCTTACATGTAAAGACTGCATCATGGTAAACGACATAAGGTTGAAAGTAAAAGCTGATCGGGAAGTAATGAATGCAGATAAAATACAATTTGACAGATGATTAATGGGCACATCTGAGTATATAAAACATTTCTTGGTCTCCCAAAGTCTCTGAGCAACATGAAGGTTGTTAAAAGGTGGCCGATGTTCAGCAAGAGTGAAATCAGTTGCGATGACAATGGCATGAACTGGACTGTCGAGGCAAAAAGCATGTTGAACGTTTTAATTATACTTTAAGAATGATGTCAAAGAGAATGTGTCATTGCATGGAATATATATATATTTATATAATTGTTACAGTTATACATGTCACCTCATGTCCAGATACAGCGTGAAAATCGCATTTTATAAATTGTAAATTTAGCCGAGGCTTATTAATTCGAATATGCCGTATAACGACATGTAAGCATGTTGTTGACGTTTTGTTAGAACAATGGGATACAATGCCTGAAGACGACGAGGAACCATTGACTCATCATCATCATATGCCATGCCGACACGCGTGGGCCATCTATCACGATCACCAGAGTCGCTGATCAGTTTTGCATTCTGGTATCGGCCATACCACGTATCCAGGACATCCAGATATTTACTTCTCTGCCTTCCCTATATTATTTTCCCAGCAATCTAGCCATTTATCACCAAGGTCTCCAATTTATTTCTTCTCATAACGTGTCCACAAAATTGGGATTGTCTAAGGCTAATTTGTCTAATTAGTGTATGGATGTTATTTGTTTCGTGCAGGACTTGGTCATTGGTTTTTCTGTAAGTCCGTAGTATTCTTTCCATTTCCCTCAGAAACCACATGTTCACAGCCATTCGATGTTTTTCAGCTTGTCTGTTCATTGTCCAAGCTTCACATCCAAATAACAGTGCACGTTCTATGTAGCACGTCAACACTATTTTTCTCGTTGCAGATGACATCTTTTCACTGGTCAGTAATTTTTTCATCTAGCAAAAGGTTACATTCACCATGGCGATTCTTGTTCTATTCTCTTCAAGGCATCTCCCATCAGATGTTATGACTGTTTGTATATAAATGTACTGATTCACTTATTTAAGAATATTTCCATTAGCGTATATATTACATTGTGGTGTTTCCTTCTCCCTAGTGACAATCATAATCTGTGTTACTTTAGAATGTAATAATAACCGTAGTTGTTCGCTGTGTGCAACAACCACATCTAATAAATGTTGCAGTTCCTGCTATTTGTCTGCAATCAATAATGTGTCATCCGCATATCTAATGTTATTTATGTTAGTTCCCAATGGTGATCCCCCGCAAATCTTGTACTTTTCTGAACATATGTTCACTCTATATGGAAAACATGTCTGGAGACATTACACATCCCTGTCGCACACTTCTCTTAATAGGCTGATATTGACCTACTTCATTATCAATCCTGTTGTTTCCAATATATGTTTGTTTTTTTACAAGTCTAATGTCTTTTCCATCAGTTTGTACATCTGCAAGCATCCTCATCATATAGACGTGTCTTACTTTATCGAAATCCTATAGAATTAGTTATGTAAAAGACACATTGAAAAAAAAAAAATTAAATATGCCATCTGCACACACAACAGTAACAGCGAAAAACAGAAATTACATCTACCGCCTCTCTGAGACGACTCACTGCTAAAGTTGTAGGACCAAACAACAAAAAAATGAAAGAGATTAAATTGTATAATCCTTCTCTAACATATATATGGCTTTAAAATGGAGGTCACGCCAGTTTGCCTACAAGAAAAGTGTAATGGTAGAAATGAAATATAGACAAATGGCAGTAAACATATACGTTTAAAGGAAATTTGTCGGGGTATTATTTCAGAGGAAGTATCTTTATGTACCTCTGTTTACAGTAGAAAAACAGAGTTTACGGCAACCACTGTTTCTACTGAAATACGTAATTTTAGTGCATAGAGTTACAATGTATTATCTGGTTTCCATGAACACAGGTAAGCTTTCCGAACAGACTTATTATACCGTAACTAATGTCAAAATCAAGCAAACATACCTAATAGTATAAGAAAAGAGAAGATAACATACCTAACATATAATTGTATAGCAAATATTACAACTAAAACACTGCACACTGATCGATAGAAGCATATTATACATTATCTATGGTTACTAAAACAAGTAAGCTTACCAAATAAGCGTATTTTGAAGTGACTATTATAACTGAAAACAAGCAATCTTGCTGAATAGACACATTGTATAGTGAATAGTCTCACTGAAGCTAAGCTAGCCTACCTAATACACGTACACTATAGTAAAAATTAACAGCAAAATAAACAAACTTACCGAATGTGTATATTGCCCAAAAAACCACTGTCATTAAAAGCAAGCAAACTTACAAAATAAACGTTTTGTATAGTGATTGTTATAATTTAAAACAAGCATTGTAGCTTAACAGATACATTTTGTTGTAACTATTGTTACTAAAACCAAGCACGCGTTCCTAATAGACGTATATTTAGTACATATTCCCAGTAAAATAAACTAACTTACCGAACATACTTTTCTGTATAATAGCTAGTGTAACTAAATCAAGCAAATTAACCAAAATGGTGTATCATATATTGCAATATGTATACTGAAACAAGAAAACCAACCGAATAAACTGACGTCGACAGAATCCTTGAAGCCTTGTCTGAGAAAACAAACAATGTTCACGATGTTTGCGAAAGTCCCAAAAGCAGCAACCCCTTGGCATATTACAGCTAACAGTATCCAGTTGAGAATGGACGCTGTTTTTGGACTAATTAACATTGATGTACCTTCATCTTTGCAGGGAACATCTATGCAAGCTTGAGATGAATCTAGAGCAGCATTCGTCACTATATGTGGTCCTGATCTGTTACTCATGTTGATAGGAATCTGAAGTCAAAGTTGGTAAATCAGTATGAATGTAAAGCATGTGCAGATACGCGAATTCTTGTATATTTAATGTAAGTATGACAGTTCCGAGAGAGTGGTAATTATATATAAACTTGTGAAATAAGGTATTTGCAATTCAGAGCAACCTTAATGTGATATCGTTCAAAGAGATGCAATACATTAGCCAGCAAGAATAACCATTGTTCTCTGTCATGATTGCCTGATACTAAGATAAGAACTTTCATTAGCATGAGTGAATGAATCACCAAATAAGCAAGAACTAGAATCGATAAGTTCGAATAGAACATGTTAACATGTGACAAAATGAACGTTTCGGGCAAAGCCTTTGTCAGCACAAAAACAACAAAAACGCACTGATACAACAACATGGAAAGCTCTGCATGAGATATATATATAGAAGTATGTTACTCATCTGTGACCTTGTTATGAACTTACACCTGTGGGGTTAAATACCGCGTGAATTTGTATGCCAATTCCATTATCATCTATGTAATCGTTGTGTGTCACAGAAATTTATATCATAACCACTGATGCACAATCAACAAAAAACAACATAGCGACATATACACAGTCGTGCTTAATTTTAGACTAATGCCCGTTTAAACGCTTTTAATTCATTGCATGCAGATAAACTTTAATATAGCATAAAGCAATTTCTAGATGACACCTAAGAACAGCTACAAGAAATGCATTTACACAATTACGATATATATATAGCTACATTACATAGCCTGTGACATTGCACGAAGAAGGTTATAATTGTAAAGTCAGAACCTCCTTAAAACACTTCACGGGTTTCTGACATATGCATGGAGACATACATGTATTCGCGTGGATTGGAAGAACACTTACGAAATCTACATCCCCAAATGAACAAACGCAATTCTCACATTAGTACCCACTCCAAGCCGGTCTCGCTTCTAAACGTCGAAGGCATGATATTCTTCTCCGTCATTGTCAGCAGAATTTATAACAAGCACATCAGTAAATCATCACACAAAGATAGTATCGCTGGACAATCCTTGATTTGGAAACTATGCAACGAGCGAAGGCAGCGAAGCAAAACCTTCACATAATATGGCTAGACTTGATCTACGTATACGGGTACCACTACATGCCGGGGCAACAATAAGGACGAATCACGTACCGGCGTGATAAGGACAAACCTTTGACAGTGCGTCTCGGTATTAGCGCCTCGTTTGTCGACATTAGCATTCACAACCAAATGGATTAACCACCAATTGGACATAGCGCTGGGTTGCACTAATTAGTCCATACTATTGTTCAGTGTCATATAGATTATTCTAGTTCAGTGGTTCTCAAACATTTGTGGCCCTAGCCTCTTCACCATATGTTCAGAATGTCATCCTCTCCACCCCCTCTTTTCGTATTTCCTCTCTATAAATCCCCCACCCCCTTACACAGTATACGTAAAAATGGAAGCTAAATTTAATAACACATACTAGAACTAGTCTAGACTTCTATATAGAACGTGATTTGCAAGTCTACTTAAGTTATAAAACGAATTTCAGAAGGGGGAAGGGCGAGAAGTACAGAACCGTAAAGTATGGATAGAAAAACAATATCGAGTAATCGGCTCTTATAATAACGCCATCTTGAAATAATCTAACCCCCCCCCCCCCCCCCCCCGGAAACCCTAAAATTACCCCATGAGGGAATTCCCCACCGGTTGAGAACCATTGTTCTAGTTGTTTCCCCCAGGTACTTTTACGGGGTTCGAAACTTAGAAGATAATTTGGAATTTAAGCAACATAAGTGACGAATGAAATAAATCGACACAGTAATATGATCCGCGGTTGTGTCTTCAAAGCGCATTCTAATCATGTTTTCACAGTTCAACAACGGTTAATAAGACCCTTTACCGTCTCGCACTGTCCAACTAACCACTCCACCAAGTGTTAACTGTGTGAGGGACCACCCACCGTCAACAGTCGCTGGCGATAGAACAAGACTACATGGCAGGGGACGCATTTCGCAACAGCAAAGGACGCGGGAGAGAAAAGAATGAACATTTAACATATATGCAAATAAAGTTAGTTGTATATCCTTTACACGACGTAGCAGTCGACCCAAGCATTTATAGGATGCTCGTGATTCCAGGGTACGAGTATGATTCATTAGTTTGCCATTGCTTTCTGAACGACCGGCACCTATGCAATTTCATAAACAACCAACGTAAGGCGGTCTGCTGCCATATCGCCAACACCTGTGTTTCAAACGCGGTAAGCGGGATTACGAACTGCGCCCGTAAGCCTTTGGCCACGTAGCCGGCACATAAGAGAGGAACTCATATCAAAGCCTTAATTTGCTCTGCATGTGTGTGTGTGTGTGTGTGTGTGTGTGTGAGTGTGTGTGTGTGTGTGCGTGAGCGTGTGTGAATATATTCTGATAATGTAAATGCCAAATGTATAATGTCTCGATGCTGTCACCACTGCTTTCAATGCAAGTCTCTCAGAGTCGATTCATTGCTTGAATGCATGTCGGAAAATAATGTCTCTTCGTCGCGTGTGAAACATCTCATGCACAACATACTGTACCCTATCATTGGACCGAACAGTTTTGAAACGTCCTACTCCACTCATACATTTGTTGTATCACCATGCTGCACGTTCATTATCCAATGAATGTCTGTAGGTTGTGCCCTATCATCAAAATACAGATAACAGAACACTGCTTCTCTTTGGTGCATGTCAAAAGTAGGGCGGCCATCTTTAAATTGTCTTTATTATGTCATCGTGTTCGTCTGCACATTTGATGTCATATGCTTAAAACTGTTGACATCCTTAACAACAATATCGACATTTACATGGTTATAAGTATAGCCTAAAAGAACATCGGAAAGTGGCTTGCCATTCCCCGGCCATGTTAAATGTGATGTAAATAGTAAGCAGAATATAATGTACCACCGGGTCATGACATTCGCCTTCTAGAGATTACGTGGTTTTCGGGTAGTGGTATGTATATATATATATATATATATATATGCCGGCTCCATGGCCGAGGAGTTAGCAGCTTTCTCCGCTAACCCCCCGAATACTCTCGTCACGTCACGTCACGTGACGCGACGAGAATTAGCACTGGTTCGAATTGCAAAAGAGACTTATGAGAGTATGGAGCCGGTCGCTCAGAATGTCGTGGCGTGCTGATGAGCGTAATCTATATATATATATGCTTGCTTGCTTGTGTTCGTTGGCTTGAGCTCCAACGCGAAGTCCTGTATGTCGGATGGAGGAATCCTGTTGTCCAACATCAATGTGATGTCATATAGGACCTGAGATTTGCGTGGGTATCCGTTGTCCCATGCATAGCTTATTGGTGTGCAGACTGGTGGTTCCTCGCTGTCTGCTATATATATATATATATATATATATATATATATATATATATATATATATATATATATATATATATATATCATTCATTGGCACCTTGCCGTCTTGACAGACGATAGTTTGTGCTTTAAAAAGGCATAATAACTTTTAAATATGGCGGTAGCGAGTGTGACTGATAAGGCCAATTTGCGCTGTAAATGTCCGTTCACAGTGGGTGCATGTGAACACGTGGTCATTTCCACCATCATGCACCATCTTACGTCTCAAACGCTTGGATGTGTGACTTTTCTGCAATAATTTTCTCCTTTGACTTTATTCCATTTCTGATATTTGCCCTCCATGCAACACGTTCAGCGGCGACTTGCTCCCAATGTGCATTATCAATGCCTGTATCAATCATGTCCCGCTTACACACATCTTTGTATCGTAGTAGAGGCCGACCCTGAGATCTCTTACCCATCTGTAATTCACCAAAAAAGATATCCTTTGGTATTCTACCATCATCCATCCTCCTAAGATGTCCTATCCATCTAAGTCTACGAAGACTGAGCATGGAATAAACTGTCACACAACCTGATCTTTCCAATACTTCAGTATTTGTGATTTTGTCTTGCCACTTAATACCAAGAATTCTTCGCAGACACCGCATATGAAAGCTGTTTAAGTTGTTCTCTTGGTGTGAGTAAGTTGTCCAGGTTTCACTGCCATAGAGAAGAGTACTAAGGACACAGGCTTGATAGACAAGGACTTTTGTTTTGGCAGTAAGCTTCCTGTTCTCCCAGACTCTTTTTCTTAACCTGTTCATTGTTGTTGCTGCCTTACCAATCCGGATGTTGATTTCCTGATCTAGGGATAATTTGCTATTTACCACTGATCCTAGATATGTAAAATGGTCTACTATCTCTAGTTCAGGCGTCGTCAATAAAGATTGATGGTACCCCATGTGCACCTTGTGACATAATCTGTGTCTTCTTTTTGCTAATTGTTAAACCAAATTCAGAACAAGCATTGGAGAATGCAGATAGTAGACATTGCAATTCTTCCTCAGAGTGGGTCGTAACTGCAGCATCATCTGCAAAAAGCAACTCTCTGATCAGTACCCTCCTAATTTTGGTCTTAGCCTTCAATCTCTGAGCATTGTAGAGGCCGCCATCTGAGCGTGAGTGAATGTATATACCACCATCCTGATCATGAAATGCATATTTCAGTAGAAGTGAAAAGTATATTCCAAAGAGGGTGGGAGCTAGTACACAACCTTGCTTAACTCCACTCTTGATTTCAAATTCTTCAGAAGTTGCACCATCAAACTTGATTATACCCTTCATGCCTGTGTGGAACGATTCCACAATGGACAGAAGAGTTGGTGGGCAGCCAATCTTCTTTAGTGCCTTGAACAGACCCTCACGACTGACCAAATCAAATGCCTTTGTGAGGTCGATGAAGGCAATAAACAGTGGTTGATTCTGTTCACGGCATTTTTCTTGCATTTGTCGCAATGAGAATATCATATCAGTGGTAGACCGGTTCTGTCGAAAGCCACACTGTGATTCGGGGTAGACTTGATCTCCTAGGACTTGAAGTCTGCGCAGAACAATTCTGGCAAATACTTTTCCAACAATACACAGAAGTGAGATACCCCTATAGTTGTTGCAGTCGCTCCGATCGCCCTTGTTCTTGTACAGTGTTATGATGCTTGAATCTTTGAAATCCTGTGGGACTTGTCCTTCACGCCAGCATAGCTCTATTAGCTGGTGGATCTGTATAGTGAGTGTGTCTTGCCCACTCCTGATAACCTCTATTGGAATCCCATCCTTACCTGGAGCCTTGCCAGATGCAAGTTCATTTATAGCACACTTAACTTCTGTTATGGTGGGAAGTGTGTCCAGGTGGTCAAGAGTTGGTAGAGCCTCTATGGCGTTGAGGGCATCATCCGCTAGTTTGGTCTCACTTGAGTAAAGCTCCAAATAGTGCTCTACCCATCTGTCCATCTGCTGTTTCTTATCAGTGATGATTTCTCCAGTCAAGGTTTTCAATGGTGCACTTCTTTTGATCACTGGACCGCAGGCTTTCTTTATTCCTTCATACATGCTTCTTATGTCTCCCTTATCACTTGCGATTTGAATGGACTCACATAACTTGATCCAATAATCATTTGCACACTGCCTGGCAGCCTTTTGCACATCCTTCCTAGCTTGCCTAAGCTCACTCAGAGTGTTACGCGTTGGTCTTTCCTTGTTTCTTAAGAGAGCTTTCTTCTTCTTATCAATCAAGGGCTGCAGAGTCTCGCTGTTGGCCGCAAACCAGTCCTGCCTCTTATGATCCACAGTGCCGTAAACCCCTACGGCAGTTTTATAAAGAGTTTCCTTAATTTGACCCCACTTTTCATTTACTGTACAATTTTCTGGTGTATCAGTGAAAGCGTCTTCAAGTTGCTGTTGAAACTGAAAGCACTTTTCAGGATCATGAGTGTTAATAATATTAATCCTGAGGCTAGATTTGTGTTTAGCTGTGTAGATTCTCTTTGGTCTCAGTCTAACCCTTGCAACAACCAAAGAATGATCCGTATCACAGTCAGCACTGTGGTAACTACGAGTCAATGATATATGGTTCAGATGTTGTCTCCGTGTGATGATGAAGTCCAGCTGGTGCCAATGGCCGGATCTTGGATGTTTCCATGTGACCTTATGCATCTCTTTTGTTTTAAAAAAGGAGTTTGTAATACATAGGTCATTACTGGTGCAATGCTCCAGCAGCCTTTGCCCATTTTCATTCATGCGACCGATGTTGTATTTTCCAAGGCACACTGGCCATGAACTCGAGTCCTTGCCCACACGAGCATTGAAATCACCGAGCATATAAATGTAGTCAGATTTTGGAACTGCCTTGATCACGGAGTCTAACTCCTCATAGAACGAATCCTTCACATCATCAGAGGAATCGAGTGTCGGTGCATATGCAGTAATAATGGTGGCAAACCCACAAGAGGTTGCCAAGCGCAGGGATAATAGTCTTTCATTTCCTCCTGCTGGAATTTCAATCATTCCCAGTAGCGAATTCTTCACTGCAAAGCCCACACCGTGTTGCCTTTTTTCTGCCTGCCCTCTACCCTTCCAGAAAAAGGTGTAGTTGTTTTCCCTGAGTGACCCTTCCTCAGCGAGGCGAGTCTCCTGCAGGCCAGCAATATCAATGTTTAGACGATTGAGTTCGGCATCAATCACAGCCGTTTTTCTCACATCGTCAATATTGGTCAAGTCAGTGGAAAATCCTGGACACATGGTTCTCACGTTCCAGGTTGCAAGCCGTAGCTTGAGGTTTCTATATTTATATTTGTTTGTACCTGGTGCATTGGTTTTACAGCCTGCGATTCAGATTTTGTCCTAGCCCCAAGCACCCATTGAAGCAGGCAGGCTGTGGCGGATCAGCACCCAATTGGCTGGGGGCTGCCCAGCTTGAGGCGGGCGGTAGCTGATCAGTGACACCTATAGGTGTCTCCCACCGTCAGAGGCAACGCGTGGCGCCCCATGTCTACGCCAACTGACAAGGACTTATAACCCGTAACAGTTGCCTCTCGCTTTGATTCCGAGACCAGTTAAGACCAGGGATGGAGTTATTGCCTCTCCATAGCACAAAGCCTGGGCTAAAATATAGAGATCATGTGTTGCCCATGCAGCATGATCCCTCTCTCGGCCTGCCTAGTTTACTCCAGAGGAAAGGTAACACCCCTACATCTGGAACAAGACAAGCTGCAGAAGCTGCCGGATCAGCAAAGCAATGCTCTAACTGTCCGCCTGTCGGAGCTTCGATCCTAGACCAGTCGCCAACCAAGGCTTAGGGCCTGGTCTGCCCTGCCATGACATTTTGTCTTTAGCTTGCATTTCCTCGCACCAGGGTAAGGCTTGTACCCTCCCAATTGCGCTCTTCCGCCCGAAGCCGTTGGCACAATGTGGGGTGTCGGGTTTGGTAAGCGCCGCCCAACGTTCAGCGCTAACAGAAACCAGGTAGTACCGTCTACTGTTATACGGTAGCTCAGTCATATCTGACTAAGACCTGACATATATATATATATATATATATATATATATATATATATATATATATATATATATATATATATATATATATATATATATATATATATATATAAGCGAATTTGTGCAACCAGAGATGAACGAATTATATGACGCTGGCACAGAATTGAAATTTACAACAAGAGAAAGATACCTGCTTGGACTTCATGAGAATGTTAACCACCTCCCCCTCCTCCCCAACCCCAACCTCCCTTCTTCCTTTTAAGTGAAATAAGGAAGAAGTAAGACTCAAATATACGTGTAGATGAGATTCTATGATGATCAGAGGTCTCGTATTGTTCTTGCTTCGCTGGGAATGTAATACTAATAGACGTGCCTAATCGTGTACCTAATGCGTAGTTTTATTTCCCCTTCGTAAATCTACAGTGATTCTGTTTTATTTCGGCTATGGCACTTTGTCTTTTTCACTACTTTGATATGGAACCCAATATATATAGATAAATAGTTTTACTACTTTTTGTTTTTGTGTTTGTTTTCACTTGCCTAGAGTGTTCACTGACTCCTTCTCTTCCTCCTTCTACTTTGATTATCAATACCCATTTCTTTACTTCTCTTGTTATGAAAATCGAACTTGGTGACTGAGTGTTTCCGATGCGTCGACAGCAAGTACACCTGCTGTATAATTACCTGGTGTAAACAAGCCAACCAGGAATAAACCTCACAGCTTAAAGGTCTAGTTAAATATGGCTTGGACTCACAAGAAATTATGTTTTTGTTAATAATTGCTATCTTCCCTAAATTAGAATTACAAGTCAAGAAGATATGAATAACATTTTCATAAATAGGTGTAAAATTATAGGAGGGTGAAAGAGGCGGAGATAAATATAGCATGCTTGTATGAGTCATCTGTCAAACCATAAGATCTGACATTTGATGTGTGGTGTGAAGTAAAGTTTAACAACAGGCGGGGCGTGGTGAAGCACTAGCTAGCTTGGATTACGGTTATTACCTGTCTGCCTGGTTGTGTGGGCGTGTATCGCCATCGAGGTGGCTTTTTATTTTAATAGATCCCGCCTAAAATGTGTACAATGGAATTAAAGTGGGGCCACATGGTATTGATCACACCAGCCGTCTAGTTACTACTGGGCTATAAAATTACCACCTAACTTCATATAGGCCGGTCTCCCTGGCTTAGGTGTTAGCGTCTTTCTCCGTAATCTCGTATATTCTCGTGATTAACGTAACCTGCGCAAGAATCTGTAGCGGTTCTCGCCGCGTTGGTAACTTACGGGGTATGTGTATGGCGAACTACTAAGCGTAAACTTGCCAAGAAATCAACGATCAGCTGAAAGATGCTGATGTTGACAGCGATGTCCTGTAAAGGATATGCGAATTAAACAAAAAAAACATATTGCCGCGACCAAAGCCGTGTAAACGGATCCATTACTATTAGTGTAATTAGCAATAGCATACGGGATCCGCGGTAGCACAGTGGCCAGCCAGCTTGCCTGTCAGTCCTGTTGTTATGTGTTTAAATCGACTTCTGAACGGGATTTCGAATATATATATATATATATATATATATATATATATATATTATATATATATATATATATATATATATATATATATATTTGTGTGTGTGTGTGTGTGTGTCCTCAAAGATTACTGGAGAGTGTTGGCCATCATAGACCATGACTTTAGGAAGGGAAAATCCCAACTGCACTCTCAGAGGTAGACAGAGCATGGGAAACACACTTCGACGTGGCAAACGCAGCGCCGGGGACCGAGTATCCACCGGGATAAGTGGGAAAATATGCAGCTGAGCAGAGCAGGGCACTCACGTGTCCTGACATCCGGCTGTCAAAGTCAGAGGTAGAAGATCACCATGTGGATGTGGAAGGCAAGGAAAACCATCGCATTATCTTCCCAAGATTTCATGAACAATCACATATCAGAGGCAGTGAACGGCGTATTTGCTTTTTAAGGACATCCTATTAATCTAGGCTTCTTTTTTGTCTGTCTAAAATCGATACCTTAATTTACTATGGAAAGTAAAGTCTACCCTAGTGGTATTGACTACATCACCCATCGTGTGCCATTTGCTCTATAATATACGAGGTGAACACCGTATACGCAATAGTTTTCAGGGTGTGGAAAATCATATGATTCAATTAAGTGAATCAGGTGTGTTGGAAATCCCAGATATCACACGATGTTAAACAATTTACGATGTTTAGCACACTTATAACACATTCATACATGTATAAACATCTTAATTCTTTATACGGTACTTATGTCTTTTACTTGTTGTTTCCCCCCCCCCCCCCCCCCCCCCCCCCAGTCAATGAGATCATTGATACGTTAACAGAAAGTAGACCGCTGGATATTCTAAGTAACGCATAATTTAGTCTGTGTCACTAAATAATGTGATAAAGGACTCATGTTAAATGTAGAGATCCGATGGGTATTCAAAATAGCGTATAACTTTGTTCTATGTGAATAAATGTAACATCAATAAAAACACGTATTTAGAGTACCGATTATACAGCGGGATATTTTACCCACTGATTTGGAATTTCACTACGCTATGTTTTAGTCAGCTGTCGTGTCTGTCTCCGTGGTTATGATAATTAGAATATTTTGTAAAATCTGCTATCATTATAGGCAATCTTTTTTATAATGACTTATCGTTTAACAAACGTTGTTGTTTGTTCTGCCCAGCGTTGATTATGCTTGAGATGTCACATTACATAACACTGTTATCTTCTTTGTGACCTAGTCTATAAAGGAAACTTTGAATGCGTATTTGTTGCATAAAATAAATCAATTGTTGGATATGTAATAATGTAAAGACAGATAAACTGAAGATAACGAAAATGAAACTTCGCTATGTTACATTACAGTATAGAAATATATACCACTGTTATTTACCGCAGACAACTGATACATGCCATATACATTACCTTCAACCAATGGAACCGCGATAGCGCAGTAGGCAGCACCCGATGCTGGTTCTGTGTTGAAATCCCTTTCCAGGCGAACATTCTTTTTATTGACATGGATTCCCGGTCAAGCCAGCTTAAAGTGAGTCTCATGATAATATTTGTGAGGAAAATGGAAGTAGGCTTGATATTGACCACAGTACCATTCTAGCGTCGATTTAATCTAAAAGTATGCGACAGTCGCTATGTAACCAATACTTCCATTGCTCAGGAACAGGTGTCATATGCGAAACTTTGTTATCTTTAACTAAAGACCGTCCATCCATCATGTGCCATGCCGGTAAGCGTGGGCCGTCATGATTCGCCGTTTCACTCGATCACCAGATTCGTGGATCAGCTCAGTGTTCTTTTCTTGACCACAACTAAAGACAGTAATGAAGAAAATGTAGCTCCGAGATGATTTTATATGTAAATTCAGTATCACATACGAAGATAAAATCGTTTAATGGTGTTGATCACACCCACCATCGATGTTGCTTCTTGTGATCGTTAGCTGTGAACCAAACCAAATTTAACTTTCTTGCCCTCGCGTGACAATTGTTACTAGCAATTGGCTATACCCTCACTATACGCACGATTTATGGGTGACATTAGTCAGTACGGTAAAATAATATTTCATTACTCTAAATATTAGCTGCAGATGTCTGACTCAGGCTGGCTCGTCACCTGAGAGTGTTAGAAAGGTAACAAAGTCAAAACATTCGGCCAGTGGTTACTCCTGATGAAAGAAATCCTTCAGCCGTGTTTGTTTCGCAGTGGAGTTCATACTAGTTCCTCTTTATAGTGTTATTTAAACGGTGTGGCCTATATAATGCTAACTACGACACGGCTACCATATAAAGAAATAGTTAGTCGACAGATTATCCTCATTGCACATCGAACCATTCAGTCCATAAGTGCTCGAATCCCCTCCCCAGTAAATCCCGCAGAGTGTAGCGGCTAACGACACCACATACAAGCGATATATGAGCGAAGCAATATAAAGAAATACGATGTGATAGTGTTTATATTTATAAAATAATTTATAAGTGTGTTTGACATCATATAATGTTGAACATCGATAGATATATAGGGTTTCCATCACATCTGATTCACTTAATTGAATCATTACATCATGCTCCGGATACAGCAGCCAGAGTAGCCAGAGGGAAATCTAGCTGATATATGGAGATTGGTGCAGTATTGTTTTCTCACCCCGTTTATGTCCAATGCCTAGGCAGGAAACGAAATGAGAAACGTCAAATGTTATGATATCTTAGGCACCATTGAGCTATTGGAAACTGGTGGAACTTCAGTCCTGGAACTCAAATATCATGATACCTTAGACACTATTTTCAGCGAAACAACATAACATTTAGAGCCAGAAATCTGGTTCTGAAACAACGGGAAGGTTTACGATGGTGGTTTGTTGGACCGCCGATCAACCATTTTAAGCCGAGCTAGAAAGAAACACGTCTCGCCATCTTGACCTAGAACCGATGGAACTACATCGGCCATGTACTCAGAATGGACAAGTCAAGACTCCCCTACCAAGCCCTCATATGGTCACCAGTAGGGAAAAGAAAACGGGGAAGACCAAGAGAGACCCTGCGTAGAACCATCATTAGAGAAGGCTCATTCAATGGCCAAGTAAATATCCAAGATCTACAACAGGTAGCAGCGAACCGCCAAGCATGGAGAGACAGGACTTCTGCCCTATGCGCCGCCTTAGGCTCAAGAGGAAAGACTAACTAACTAACTAGACACTATAGAGCCATTCAAAACTAGTGGAACTCCAGTCAAAGATCTCAAATATTCAGATGACACTGCCCTCCCTTCAGATAGTGCTAAGCGATTTGAAGAGATAGTCCTGTTTGTCAAGAGACGCTTTGGGAATTAAAATCTTGTTGTGAAGTTTAACAACGAATGTTCATTGGACAAAACTTAATCCCAACAAAAAGTCACCCATAGCAATGAAGAAAGCGAAAATGTCATATACGTTGAATATCTTGGCTCTATAATTTGTAAGTATGAACACTGTTTTGTAAATGTTGAGACGTGTACCGTTATTTGTAGAGCAGATATTAAATAACATTACGAAACTATAGCACAACACAGGCAAACACAATAAAGTATGCAAGCCTCTTGTATGTGACAACATAAGCATGCACGTCATTGGCAGTTTTGCAATCACTAAGACGACATTCGGAACTTCTGAACTAAAATTTACAGACACATTCTTACAAAAGTGTGGAACTAGTAGAAGAACAATCCTGACATTTTATGAGGTCTTAGCTTAGAGGGGCCTGGCATATGAATGACATAATGACTCAGAAAATAAAAATAAAAAGTGCGGCCATAAAAGACTGCACAGTGGCTTGGACAGAGAGGTGATTGTAGTCCTATTTCCACGAAGAAGCGACAGGGGGACAGCACTAACATATGACAATGCATATACCTTCAGAGCCAAGGTGCATGCATGAAACCACCGAAATACTTGTAAGAGATCGAGCAAGCTGTGGGCTTGTGGTGAGAGTAGTGCTGCTTGCCAATCTACCGTTAGTGGATTCATTTAGTCGCTACTCAATATAAAGTATGAAAGCGGCTCTCGAAAATCGTTATTCCAAAAATCGCCCAGCAATAAGCTACTCGATAGGCATTGCATGTGATTGTGTTATTTATTATGAAATATTTACGTGGTTGTCTTCACTACGTCTTTAAAATTGTTAACTTTTCTGAGAGTACAACCTGCCTGAGCAGTATACGATATGTGGATGCTAAGGCTATGGCTGATTACCTGCTTAAAGCAGTAAGTTGCTCAGTCAGCCAATCACTCGTGGTTCCAATTTCACGGCAAATGGTTTCCCCCATCATACTCCATTCCTGTGCTAGTGAATATCACACAAAATGCTTTTCACTGCTCTATGTAAAAGTGGACCAGACTGGAGTCTCGACAAACCAACAGCCTGCACAGGTATACTACACATAATGCCGCTGCCAGAATGTAACACAAAAGTCTGCCACGACAAATACAGTTCATTGTCGATTGAAACGGCAGTCACTATAACAATAGCAGCCACACATTACTGAATAAGAAACACCCAGTTAGTTCAGCAACCGGTGGTCGTCATTTTTCAGTCAGCTACATTTCGCTAGAATCACTAGTTTTCAAGCTTAACTGCCCTTACTTATTCTTAGAGGAGGGATGGCGACTATTTCTTGCTCGCTCACTCCGCTTCCGGTTCGTGGTAGTGAACATATGTTTCATTTCCAGTAACAATTCTTGATATGAAACCATTACCTTCTGCTTCAATGCACTGCAAACATGTTTGACAAGCATCAATGCGTCGTTGTTTCGTTTCTGGAGTAAGCTGTTGTGGCACCCACCTTGCAGACACTTTGCGCTACTGTTGCACATCATGGGTGATGTGTTGTGCTGAACATTAATAGATGCCAAGATGTGCGGAAATGTCACTCACAGTCAATCGGCTGTAAGAGGCTTTCAACGGGTTCAATCGACTCTGGGGTCACTACTCGGTGTGAAGAATTCAAAAGAAGTCTGGCCACAGGACTGCAGAGGTTAACCATTATTAAGAACCAATGGCACATGAAGAATACGGTTGCTAAGCGGTTAGATGTACAACTGACAGCCCTGATTTTGTGGCATCCGCTACGGGGATAATACGATATTTTAAAAAGTGACCTGGCTTTAATTGACTCAGGTTAAAATGGTTACCTGAAAATTATTTCGAAAGTAAATGTAGCTGGCGTAATACTGAGCACATCAACTACCGGGCGCCAGCTGGTCTATAAGATATGGTTTAGCACCATGTGCTCAATGATTGTTGTGACGTGTAAAAGAGTCCTTTAGTTACATAGTTTACTATGGCACGACGCTATCATATACATTAAAGTAACTCTTTTGAGATATTGCATTTTGACACAATATGGTCGCGTCATGGGTCGTTATGCAATCACAACAGACAAAAATGTTACCGAAAACATCTTATAATATCCTGCACCAAAACTAAACCACATATTGACATTATTCACGACATTAACATCCAACACTACTGGATCATACACTTCAAAGTGTATCAGAAACTAATATTATTTTTTTTGCGCTCACTCATACAATACTTCTAGTAGTGCTGGACTGAATTTTGCGTGTGTATTAGCTTTACCTATTAACAGTGTCCCTCCTCATCCAGCGAACCCACTTCGACTTCAGAGGTACTTGTAATTTACTTCCCTAAGTCAAGGACGATAGGTCAACATTTTAGTCCAATTGTCCGATGTAGGGGCTGAACCCCTTACCTCGGTATCAGCACAAGGGATGTTCAACAACACGAGTTCTTTTCCATTCGGCCATGCTGACCTACATAAACTAATAAAATCTGCCCATAACAAAAATCACTGCTCATGGGAAAGAAAAATGATGAGAGGCATTGATTTGTGGAACAAGAGGCAGGGGTGACAAGCATGAAGACGGACACAGGACATGCAGGCACCGTGGCTATGAACATGCATCAGTTTTATGTCCTGCAATGGGTAGAGAACTATGTAAGACGAGACATGATGAGAGAAACGTTCAGCACAGAACCTGCCACATTATGATAAAATCGAACTGATATCTTGGTTAATGAGTGTGGGTAGCTAGCCTTCTAAGTCAGCTCGAAAACTCTTATGTCAATGTTGTTATAAACATCTCAGACGTTGGTAATTAATACAACAACAACAACAACAACAACACACACACACACACACACACACACACACACACACACACACACACACACACACACACACACACACACACACACACACACACACACACACACACACACACACACACACACACACACACACACACACACACACACACACACACACACACACACACACACACACACACACACACACACACACACACAGAGTAGCTGTCCATTAAACACAATCTGATCTGTATTATACTTATAAATGCATTCGATCGACCGTGACTAAAAAAAAAAAAAAAAAAACTTGCAGAAATGCTTACTAGAGTCAGATACATTGGTTTCTGAGTGAGATACATGTTTAACCATGTGTATTACACTACTCTCGAAGAATAAAATAACAAAGAGGAATCTGGAATACAACAATAACAACAACAACAACAACAACAACAACAACAACAACAATACAACAATCACGATAAAGAACTTGAAGTTGACTCCAGTTTGTTAAATGTATAAGTTTAAGTGGTAACGAATGTAGTCGAGATGTTTATTCGACATACTAGGTCATGAAGACTGAAGTCAATTAAACGAGGGCACCAACAAAACACATATGGTTTAAAAGACAAAAATGGGAATATGATAAATACCAATGAAGAAATGTGCAACACATGGAAAGAATATTTTATTGAATTACTAAATTGTGAAGCTCCAAGTAACATTTTCCCACAGGAAGAGGTTCTAACATGCGAACCACAAATTGAAGAACCTACATTTGAAGAAATCCTATATGTAATCACACGACTTAAAAACAATAAGGCAACTGGGACTGATGGAATTGCTGCTGAATTTATAAAGGCAGGTGGCCATGCATTACATCTAAAGCTATACGAACTAATAATAAAAATCTGGAGGACAGAAGAATTACCCCATGACTGGAAAGAGTCATTATTGATACCTATCTTTAAGAAAGGAGACAAGTTCCAATGTGGAAATTATAGAGGAATATCACTACTGTCCACAAGCTATAAGATACTATCCGCAGTATTACTAAATAGACTAAAACCATATTCAGAAGACATATTAGGTGACTACCAGGCGGGTTTTAGACAAAACAGATCAACAATAGTGTGACGAGTTCACCTTGGGTAGTGAGAGTGAACCACACCCGCGGTGTCTCTGGCACTCCCGTGTATTCTAGCCCCAGGGGTTGGATGAGCAGATACACAGTTTTACCTCTGTGGTTGATCTCATATTAGTTAATTACGTCTACAAGCCCCTCCAGATTCTAGACCCCCACTAACTACCTACATCTGTGGAACAATGAACACTGAGGCATCGTCCGAGACCACACTCAATCATTATACAAAGAGTAAGTCAACTAACATAAAGTTTATTCTACCCTTGAGAATATAGAACTGAAATGAACATCCTGATAGAAGAATCTATTTACACAAATAGAAGATAGAGTAGAGATAGACTCAGAGATGTAGGTATCTTCATCGAGTTGAGAAGTAGATTGGATGCAGATGTCCCGTCCAGTCGGTCCGCCACTCACCCGGCTTCCTTCCAGTGAGATGACTAGAACCTTGGAGACCACTCTGTCTCCAGAGCGTAGATCCACAACACTAGAGTCACTGCTGGACCACACTTCACTGGACCAACCGCATCTATATCACTCCCACGGAGTCACTGTTAATACACTTCTCGGACAATACCAGTTGGGAGACAATCCGCCTGGAATTGCTCCAAGTATTAGTCACTTCGATGAACTTAAACACTGACCAAGCTAATGGTCTATCAATCAGAACACAGTCTTACTGCAGAACCGCTATGATATTGACCAATTTAATGGTCCCTTTTTCACAGCACCGGAACATGAATGGAAAAGTGTCACAGACCAATTCAATGGTCTCCTACAGTCACACTGCTTGTAGAATCAGATATGGCTACTAAAATGTTACTGAGTTCTTGGATAACACAGTTGATAATCTTGATACTGCAACAGTACATTAATAGAATCAGACATCTATTTCACAGCAACAATTCAGGTTGGACTATAATCCCATAGTCCCTTCCACCGGATTACCTCGACACATGTCACTACTTGGTGAAGTTCTTCTCAAGACCTGCCACTAGAGCTGTCCAAAGAACCATTCCAGTGTCTGAAGATCAGTTACTTCTGCGTTTAGGCAGAACCCCCGTCAACTAGACGGACCGGCGTTCCCTGTCGTTGAGCATGATTACTCAACATGCTGAACTGTTCATCACAAAACAGAGTGTCGTCTATTTCATCCGAACAATCACAAACCAACACTTCTCACACGGGCACCTTCAGGGTGGTTGTATGTCTTGAGGCAACCTTCACTCATGGTGAATCAATATTGGGTACCTGATGTGGTTGAGTCTGGCGTGATAAGAAAAGAACTGAACCCTTCGCTCTGTCACACGAAGTGGTTTCCTGCCAACAACATTATAGTTGACTGGTTCCTCAACAGGCAAACTCCTGAAAAGGAAGAGCGACCGGTGAGAGTATACTGGCCCAAACATAAGTCCACATGCATCCTACCAATAACTACTCAACTCTCAGTCATGCTACTTAGTTATGCATATAACTAAAGCATTATCTCTATATGGAGAGTAGTATAGCATGGGTTTGCAAATGTCAGCTGGCCTCACAGAACAGCCCGTCAAACAGAGCAAGAAATCAGAATGACGAGTCTGATCTTTGGTCGCACCTCTCCCTAATCACCTACCAGTCGTCGCTAACGTCAGTAGTGATACAAGGCTGTTATTATAGTTCTAAGTTAATCGAACTAAACATAGGTAAAGAGTCCCTAGACTCGGTCCTAACATCATCAATGTACATTAAGAAACATAAGCTGGATCAATATCCCATCCCTCGGGATATAGGAATAGGACATGATCACATCCACTATGTACACAAGCCTGTTTGCTGGTGGGACCACCTGCCCCTGCCCTAGCAAACTCTTCTTATCAGACTCTGCCTTAGAGTCAAGAAGCCTTCTTGAGAATACATGTTCCCCACATGTTCCAAGGGAAATCTTCCAGTTCTGTCCTCCCCAAGTGGTTTAGCCTTGGCATGGATGGAACTTCATCGTTGGCTTGGCCTACCAACACATACTTTCATAACTTGCTTTTACCTCCCCCATACTCTATATTTCCCCAGTCTCAAGCAGCCTCCTTGCATCCTTCCATACTTCCAGCACCTGAGCATTCACTCACACTAGCGCCAGTACGAAAGAGACAGGATAGCTGAGACAAGATTTCAGAACGCACATTTATATCGCGACGGCACGCAGTGTTATCTCGCGACGACCTATTCGGCGTTCGGACTTACTCCAGGAAGTATCACATGCCTTGATCTAATATATATGCACACAATGTCCCATCATATATATATATATATAAATATAGCACCAAAGCAACTTACCTTGACACAGAAATCCGCTGTTCCACACAATGAATTCACTATTAAGTTATTACACCATAGTTACATCATTCTTGGTGGCACAGAACTAAGTTCTTCCTTTACTTAGTAAGTAAGCACAATTTTGTCTGAAACTCCACCCACCACTTACCTGGTTTTCTAACCGTTCTTCTGGCTTCAGCAACTGACTGACATAATCTAAGTTTCCATCTGGCACAAATAACTAGGTTTTATTCTAACACAGCAACCTAATAGATGTAACGATTGTCAAAATATGGTACCCATATTTGGAACCCCAATCGCCTACATCACAATACGGCGTTTCTAACAGCTGTTTCACGAGCACACGGTAAACAAACCCCCGATTCGCCATCAACTGCGTTATCGATCGGTTTGCTAATTAGTATGCAAGGACATCCGCATAGGTAATGAGGTTAGAACAATGGCGTGTGGAACACACGTACAAAGTTAAATGATTTAAACAATTATCTACCTGTATGGAAAACCAGACCTCCAGACAGCTCCGAACTGTTTCAATGGCTTCTCAGCTTCCTTATAATGACAGTCAGCCGAATCATGGTTGAGGAGAGACGCACCACAAAATTGGCTCAAATCAGGCCGGCGTCCATTCTGTTTCAACGACAGTAAGTGAATGACTGCTTTAGCCACATTCCCGCTTCGTGCCAACTCAATGCGCACGAGAAGCGAGTGCTTCTAGAGAAAAGATACTTTCTCGGGAAAACCGTCATTCCCCGCCTAGAGTTTCTAGATCTCTCTGCACGAGAATTTAGAGCGATACCCAGCATCACGGGTTACTCGAATTTCGGTGTTTCGAGAATATTCTAGATCGTAAGTCCTTCATCGGCTTCCCTCAGTCTATTCTTAGCTGGGAAAGTCCCCGATGACGCGCCAAAATAGTGCGGAATCCTGACGACTCAAGACAGATAATCGCGTTTTGTCACATAGGCCCCCACTTTAAGAGGATCGACCCCGTCGTTCCACTTCTACGCAGAAGCTGTCTATGTCGTTCGTTCTTTCTTCTTAGAGACCGGATGGCGGGTGAGGAAGTCTAACCCGTCAATATTTTATAGAATACTTTTACCACATTAGGTGGGGTGACAAGCTATTCAGTATCACGGGTAATCAACGCCTACTCCGCTACTGCGATCGGGCATCTCGCAGTGTCTTGCGGAACAGAGCTCCCGTCTCGATCTGATTTAACGATCGTTTCCTGCCAGAGTTTACTGGACTTCTGCAACTCCAGCTTCCCCTTTCGAGGACCCAGCTGGATTGCAGTCGGTCGGATTGAGGGACCAAGGGTCTGTGTCTGTTCTGACACAACCCACCTCTTCCGACCACGGTTCTCAGTGTAGCTAGCACTGCGGGTGTTCCTTTGGCCGGTCATGTTCCCCCGAGCACCGGGCTGAACCGAAGAAGGTACCTGCACATACATATAGGACTGCCTATGGTGTGACAGGCTTTCCGCTACCTGACCTGAACCCCGAACCGTTCTTTCAGCGAATCTCTGCGCCCTTGGGCTGGTAGACTTATCATCGGGCTTCCCCTCATAGCGCATGAGGAGACTGGAATGGAAAGTAGAAGACTTTCCCAGGATCACCACTCCATAGTGCTTGTGGAGCCCCACTTTATCCACTAGGAATGGGCCCTGCCACCCGATTTCGAATTCGTTCCCCTCGATTGGGAGGAGTACTAGAACTCGGTCTCCAACCTCTAAGGATATCTTCGTCTTCGTCCGTTTCTCAAGTGTGCATTTACGGCACTCAGGACAAGACCTAATATACCTGCGCACGTCGCCTGTCATTCCCGGCCACCAATAGTACCGGGATAGACATTTACTGGTTGTCCCTACAGTCAGATGTCCGGTTGGGGACCTGACATGTACCGTTCGCAGCAGATTAGCTCTGAAGCTCTCAGGAACCAACTTACGTTCCCTCTGCCTTTTCTCTGATCCGGTCTGAATTAACGGTGACCGGTTATCAGAGTCGAACTTACCCTGAGTTAACGGGTTTTTATTGTTGGGCAACCGTTCTGAACAAGGACACTCCGTCGCATCCTTGCTCCGAGCATTACTCATTCCATCCGGGTGAGTAGTTCGGAGACTTACCTTTTCGAGACCCTCTTCCTCTGTACCTCTGACCTGCCTAGACTTATGGATGCTAGGGTGTTCTGGTTCACCCAGAAACACGTACTTCCGGCCAAGAATTAGGGGATAGAGAGGATCCGGTACGACTGCCGCCTGAATGCGTCCAGTAACGTACTTGCTCCGAATCTCCACATTGGCAATCGGGCAACGTAGCGCTACAGCACTCCTACTGGCTGGCTGTATCTCCGTCATCTCCCCGGTGAGTTGCTCTGGGCCTGTCAGGTGGGATGCAATTACAGATGAAAATTGCAATCCTGTGTCATAGAGGCACAACACCTGTTGCCCATTCACTTCTACTTCCTCAACCACTGGAGGTCGCTCTGGTTCTCCATTCCCATCAACCGACTTCACTTTCCTGCAAGGTCTATCCCTAACCTCTGCAAGACAAGCAAAGTGAAAGTCCTTGGGCTTACTCCTACACTCACTCGTATTGTGAGTGCTGGACTTGCAGAATTTGCACCATCGTTCACTCCACTTCCTCTTTGGAGAACTAGGTGGGCTATTCTTACCTTGGTTGACGTTAGAGATCTTCTCTATAGAGTTTACCTGTTTCTTGGGTTCATTAGAACCTTTGGTCTTCTTTGACTTCTTCTTTGACTTACCTTGATCCGTATCTTTCGATCTCGGATCTGTTGGACTGGTATCCCCAGTCTCGCCATAGACTTCAACGTATCTTTCGGCTAACTTGTTGACTATATCCAATCTCTCAGCCCCATTCTCACCTAAGAAGTTTCGCAAGGGTTTAGACATTTGCATTCGCATCTGATCTACAACCATCAACTCACGCAAACTTTCATACTCCTCTTTAAATCCGGCCAAGGCCATCCACTTAAGAAGGTATGAGTTCAATCTCACACTGTATGATGAAACAGTTCACCAGGTTCTCGCTTCGCAGTCCGAAACTTCCTTCGGTATGAGTGCGCTGTGATCTCGAATCTCTTCAAGAGAGCCGCTTTCAGTGCCGGGTAATCATTCTGTAGACCCGGTGGCAAGCGTGCATACACCTCATAACTTTCGGCACGGAGTCCCTGGGAGAGTTTTAAACACCATTTCTGTTTGTCTAGTCCCATTGCAATAGCCATGGCTTCATACTTTTCTAAGTATTGGTCTATCCGCTCCTTCTCGGGTTCGAACGGCTGTAAAGGCCATTTCATAGCCTGGTAGTCACGTCTACTGGTTGACTCTGAGCCAGGAGGCACACCTTCTCCCATAGCTCCATCAGTTACACCTGTAGCAGGCACTTGTGCCTCAAGTAGCTTCATTCGATACTCATGGTCACGTTTTTCTTTCGCGGCTTCCAACTCAAGCCGTTTCATCTCAGTATCAGCCGCTATCCTCTTTTCCTCAAGAGCCACTTTACTGGCTTCCAGTTCCCTTTCTGCTCTCCTCCTCTCTCTTTCCTCTTGGCGAAAATTTCTTTCCACCTCTTGCACATAGGATTTCAAAGCATCTCCCACTAGACCAGACTTACGTCCAGTTTCCTGAACTTTGTCTAAGTCTAACTCTTGGGTAGACATGTTGACTATGATATGTGGGTACTCAAGTATGTGTGGGTGAAGCAATACAATGAATCAATAATCAATAGTACTAACTAACCACCACAACACAAATGTCTGTCAGACAGTTAGGAGATAGGTAGAAGTAGTAGAATCTTATGTAGACTGAAGTAGAGGATAAAGACTAAGTCCCTATCTCTATGTGAGAGGTCTACAACACACAGAGAGCTTGGAATAATCCCGGCCGAGCCCCCACTCTGTATGGAGTGTGACGAGTTCACCTTGGGTAGTGAGAGTGAACCACACCCGCGGTGTCTCTGGCACTCCCGTGTATTCTAGCCCCAGGGGTTGGATGAGCAGATACACAGTTTTACCTCTGTGGTTGATCTCATATTAGTTAATTACGTCTACAAGCCCCTCCAGATTCTAGACCCCCACTAACTACCTACATCTGTGGAACAATGAACACTGAGGCATCGTCCGAGACCACACTCAATCATTATACAAAGAGTAAGTCAACTAACATAAAGTTTATTCTACCCTTGAGAATATAGAACTGAAATGAACATCCTGATAGAAGAATCTATTTACACAAATAGAAGATAGAGTAGAGATAGACTCAGAGATGTAGGTATCTTCATCGAGTTGAGAAGTAGATTGGATGCAGATGTCCCGTCCAGTCGGTCCGCCACTCACCCGGCTTCCTTCCAGTGAGATGACTAGAACCTTGGAGACCACTCTGTCTCCAGAGCGTAGATCCACAACACTAGAGTCACTGCTGGACCACACTTCACTGGACCAACCGCATCTATATCACTCCCACGGAGTCACTGTTAATACACTTCTCGGACAATACCAGTTGGGAGACAATCCGCCTGGAATTGCTCCAAGTATTAGTCACTTCGATGAACTTAAACACTGACCAAGCTAATGGTCTATCAATCAGAACACAGTCTTACTGCAGAACCGCTATGATATTGACCAATTTAATGGTCCCTTTTTCACAGCACCGGAACATGAATGGAAAAGTGTCACAGACCAATTCAATGGTCTCCTACAGTCACACTGCTTGTAGAATCAGATATGGCTACTAAATGTTACTGAGTTCTTGGATAACACAGTTGATAATCTTGATACTGCAACAGTACATTAATAGAATCAGACATCTATTTCACAGCAACAATTCAGGTTGGACTATAATCCCATAGTCCCTTCCACCGGATTACCTCGACACATGTCACTACTTGGTGAAGTTCTTCTCAAGACCTGCCACTAGAGCTGTCCAAAGAACCATTCCAGTGTCTGAAGATCAGTTACTTCTGCGTTTAGGCAGAACCCCCGTCAACTAGACGGACCGGCGTTCCCTGTCGTTGAGCATGATTACTCAACATGCTGAACTGTTCATCACAAAACAGAGTGTCGTCTATTTCATCCGAACAATCACAAACCAACACTTCTCACACGGGCACCTTCAGGGTGGTTGTATGTCTTGAGGCAACCTTCACTCATGGTGAATCAATATTGGGTACCTGATGTGGTTGAGTCTGGCGTGATAAGAAAAGAACTGAACCCTTCGCTCTGTCACACGAAGTGGTTTCCTGCCAACAACATTATAGTTGACTGGTTCCTCAACAGGCAAACTCCTGAAAAGGAAGAGCGACCGGTGAGAGTATACTGGCCCAAACATAAGTCCACATGCATCCTACCAATAACTACTCAACTCTCAGTCATGCTACTTAGTTATGCATATAACTAAAGCATTATCTCTATATGGAGAGTAGTATAGCATGGGTTTGCAAATGTCAGCTGGCCTCACAGAACAGCCCGTCAAACAGAGCAAGAAATCAGAATGACGAGTCTGATCTTTGGTCGCACCTCTCCCTAATCACCTACCAGTCGTCGCTAACGTCAGTAGTGATACAAGGCTGTTATTATAGTTCTAAGTTAATCGAACTAAACATAGGTAAAGAGTCCCTAGACTCGGTCCTAACATCATCAATGTACATTAAGAAACATAAGCTGGATCAATATCCCATCCCTCGGGATATAGGAATAGGACATGATCACATCCACTATGTACACAAGCCTGTTTGCTGGTGGGACCACCTGCCCCTGCCCTAGCAAACTCTTCTTATCAGACTCTGCCTTAGAGTCAAGAAGCCTTCTTGAGAATACATGTTCCCCACATGTTCCAAGGGAAATCTTCCAGTTCTGTCCTCCCCAAGTGGTTTAGCCTTGGCATGGATGGAACTTCATCGTTGGCTTGGCCTACCAACACATACTTTCATAACTTGCTTTTACCTCCCCCATACTCTATATTTCCCCAGTCTCAAGCAGCCTCCTTGCATCCTTCCATACTTCCAGCACCTGAGCATTCACTCACACTAGCGCCAGTACGAAAGAGACAGGATAGCTGAGACAAGATTTCAGAACGCACATTTATATCGCGACGGCACGCAGTGTTATCTCGCGACGACCTATTCGGCGTTCGGACTTACTCCAGGAAGTATCACATGCCTTGATCTAATATATATGCACACAATGTCCCATCATATATATATATATATAAATATAGCACCAAAGCAACTTACCTTGACACAGAAATCCGCTGTTCCACACAATGAATTCACTATTAAGTTATTACACCATAGTTACATCATTCTTGGTGGCACAGAACTAAGTTCTTCCTTTACTTAGTAAGTAAGCACAATTTTGTCTGAAACTCCACCCACCACTTACCTGGTTTTCTAACCGTTCTTCTGGCTTCAGCAACTGACTGACATAATCTAAGTTTCCATCTGGCACAAATAACTAGGTTTTATTCTAACACAGCAACCTAATAGATGTAACGATTGTCAAAATATGGTACCCATATTTGGAACCCCAATCGCCTACATCACAATACGGCGTTTCTAACAGCTGTTTCACGAGCACACGGTAAACAAACCCCCGATTCGCCATCAACTGCGTTATCGATCGGTTTGCTAATTAGTATGCAAGGACATCCGCATAGGTAATGAGGTTAGAACAATGGCGTGTGGAACACACGTACAAAGTTAAATGATTTAAACAATTATCTACCTGTATGGAAAACCAGACCTCCAGACAGCTCCGAACTGTTTCAATGGCTTCTCAGCTTCCTTATAATGACAGTCAGCCGAATCATGGTTGAGGAGAGACGCACCACAAAATTGGCTCAAATCAGGCCGGCGTCCATTCTGTTTCAACGACAGTAAGTGAATGACTGCTTTAGCCACATTCCCGCTTCGTGCCAACTCAATGCGCACGAGAAGCGAGTGCTTCTAGAGAAAAGATACTTTCTCGGGAAAACCGTCATTCCCCGCCTAGAGTTTCTAGATCTCTCTGCACGAGAATTTAGAGCGATACCCAGCATCACGGGTTACTCGAATTTCGGTGTTTCGAGAATATTCTAGATCGTAAGTCCTTCATCGGCTTCCCTCAGTCTATTCTTAGCTGGGAAAGTCCCCGATGACGCGCCAAAATAGTGCGGAATCCTGACGACTCAAGACAGATAATCGCGTTTTGTCACAAATAGATCCGATATTTATCTTACGACAAATAGCCGAGAAACATTGGGAATATAAAAGAGATCTCCATAACATTTTTGTGGATTTTAAAAAGGCTTATGATAGTGTCCATAGGAATAGTCTATGGAATGTTATGCAGGAATTTGGAATACCAAGGAAGTTAATTAACATGACCAAACTATGCATGGAAGATACTTATAATATAGTAACATATAAAGGCAGGAAATCAGACCCCTTCCAAATAACATCTGGCTTGAAACAGGGTGATGCACTATCGCCGCTACTCTTCAATCTGGCTCTAGAGAAAGTTGTAAGGAAGGTAAAGGAGGAATGTGATATTGGAGGAACATCCAAGCTGCTTGGTTATGCAGATGATATAGATATTATAGGGCAAAGTGAACAAAAGACATTAGAAATATTGACTCACTTAAAGGAAAAAGCCCAACAGATGGGGCTGGTTATCAACCAAGATAAGACAGAATATATGGTAATTTCAAGAGACGGAATGGCTAAAAACTCTGGCCACATACAAATAGATAATATGACCATTAAAAGAACGGAAACATACAAATACCTGGGTACAATCTTCAACTGCTCCAACATCATAAGGGAAGAAATACAAACTAGAATCAACTCTGGAAATAAGATATACTATGCACTACAACATCTACTAAAATCAAAGGCGCTATCTCGTAACACCAAAATCACAATATACAAAACACTGATCAGACCAGTTGTGCTGTATGGCTCTGAAACCTGGAGTACAACGAAAGGAGACGAAGCCTTGTTACAAACCTTTGAGAACAAAATTTTAAGACGCATCTTTGGACCCATTAGGGATACACAAAGTGGAGAGTGGAAAAGAAGAAGTAACAAAGACATTTATGATTTGTTTAAGTCCCCGCTAATCACTGGTATCATGAAGGCTAATAGACTACAATGGCTGGGGCATATAGAAAGAATGGAAGATAATAGGGAAACAAAACTCGCTTACACTCAGGAAATAAATGACCGTAGACCCCGAGGTAGACCAAGAAGGCGGTGGAGAGATAATATACATACAGACCTACAAGCACTTGGAATCAACGACTGGCAAGAGAAGGTCCACCAGAGAGACGAATGGAGACAGATTGTATTTGCAGCAAAGAACCTCAATGGCTCGGAATGCTGAAGAAGAAGAAGAAGAAGGTCATGAAGGTTTGAATTATTTTGGTTTAGTGTGTCCATTACTGGTATGTTTTAGTGAAATCATACACTTACACACATTCACGTTAATAGCTAATATATTAGAGACGATTGGAGACGGATTGTATTTGCAGCAAAGAACCTCAATGGCTCGGAAAGCTGAAGAAGAAGAAGAAGATGTACTCCTGTCTTTATATTGGTATAAATATTTTGAAAACTGGAATTCTGGAACACCACTTTAGGTCAAAGTTTTCAACACCCTCGTTTGGTAACTTAGATTTATTTTTCGAGTCAGCATAGTATTCTTTCATGATAATTGCATTGCCACATACACTAATTAACCCTATTTATGATTGGATGGTAAATTTAACTCATCATCTCATTGCATCGTGTTCCTATTGTACTTTGTTCCGTCAAGATGCTATTTTATGAATCGCTGATCTGCATGCAGGCTTGGCCATGGGAATGTTATTCTCATGGGAATCCCATGGGAAAGGTCCCATGCGATGGGATAGGATAGGCATAATTTACCATGGGATGGGATGGACGGGAAAATATGTCCCATGGACAAGCCTGCTGATCTGTCTCGTTGCCCTATAACGTTGCCGGGCCTGTTTCCATTTAGGCCAGTCCGATTATGCTTTTTTCATTTTCTATGAGAAGTATGAAAAATTCCCTGTCGGCTTGTTAGGCCAATCGCAGGTTTAGGACAGACAAATCTGACTAGTGAGAGTCCTTCTCCTTGGTGAGCCTGAGACCCGTTGGCCCATGACCTTGCGGTCATGGTTTCCAAGCCTACACCACGGGGAGGTAAGGTTGACTTGTGTAGTGTGTGGGTCACCGGCAGGCTACTAAATTTCGCTTTTCACCCCTTCTGAGAGATATTAGATGATCCTAACCCTACTGACCGATGGCCAATGGTTAGTACAGGAGAGCTTGGCATATGACACCACAACCTCAGGTCTCAGAATGGAGGTGGAGGATAAACACAGGTCTGCTAGTTCGGCTCTCTTGGGTTCGAGTCGCATCGAGGATAATTCGAATGTTTAATGTCCAAATGGACTCACTTGTCGAGCCAGCATAAATTTGGTAAAGAAAATGTTTTGCGATATATAGGCGGATTGTAAAATTATTGGCCAAGCACCATAATTGCCAATGTATGTTAAGCGTGAAAAAGAGTAATTTACTTTTGTTTTGAAGATGTGATGCTATGTAGATGTTAATCCTAGAGGTTAGCGACTTTCTCCGTAATCCCGTATATCTATGTAGGGTAACGCAGCTGCGCGGGATTCGGTAGCGGATCTCTCCGTGTTGGTTACTTGTGGGGGTATGTGAGCCGGTCGCCAAGAAAGTAATGGCAAACTACTGAGCGTAATCTTGCCAAGAAATCAACAACAGCGGTAAAATGCTGATGTTGACAGCGATGTCATGTACAAAGGATATGCGAAAAAAATTAGACACTTCATACATGAATCACGAAGAAACACATCACCGATGATTAACGTAACAGTGATCAAGACAACAATAATATGTTTACCAGGGATCGTAGAGGGGAAAAAAACACAGACAGCAAACAGATTCAGATCGATTGATTTTATTCTTTACTCGCGATTCTATATTTATTGCATAATTTAATTATTCCTTTAATGAGAAGGTCTTGCTTCACCAATATGGCTAACTGAAGCAAAAATCAAATCCATTAGAACACACGAATTGCAGAACATCTGGCCATAATTAATATACGTCTCATACTTAAATAAAGGATCATGCAACGGATCTGTGAAGTGTCAGCACTATCACATTTGGTAGTCTTAATGCACACATAGAAAGTGGCCAGTCTTTCTCTCCCGTAGCGAATGATAAGAGCTGACATAGCTTCCGTGTCCCACCGCGCCCATGCTATTTCAGCCCTACGCCTAGCCATTACACCAAAGCTCATTTGTCTCATGTACACTTAATAATAACAGTATGTTGGAACAGTTTATGTCCGTATTCCCTATGTGTAAATTAATGTTGGTGAAAAACCCGACAAGTAAGGGCTGTATTTTGGGATGTCGCATTGCCGGCCTTTATTATGGAATGATGGATTAGAGGTGCCACGGTGGCCTATAAGTCTTGCCGTTAACGCTGTGGATAAAGAATTGTACAACATAAGAAAATAATTGTTTCACTCCTGATCCTGAAATAATGAAACCAACATTTAGCCTTCTCAGACAAGTGAGAAAAGCTGGGAGGACCCGTGAGCACGGTTTGCACGTTAAAATGTTTCTCCGGTTGAGAAATCCGAAACGGCAGGCTGAATGGACCGTTGCTTAGGAACTATTTCACATGAGGCAACTTACCCACAGGAACAATACTTATAAAATCGGCGAATCTGGTATGCACACATGTGGATGCGGAATTCGTGCAACATGATTACAGTCTCTTAGGGAATACATGGATACATACAGCAATTGTGGGAATTTCGGTGTGAAAATCAATGCACAATATAACAAGAAAGCTGTACAAGCGAACTTCAACGTATGCATTGTGTTGCTCAGATAAGCAACAACACAACTGAAGGACTATCTTCCTTTCTTGGGGTTTAATGTGCAAATGATGTTAGTTCCATATGTGTATAGGCAACTAGGCATCCACTGAGTGATGGCAGTATCAAGTTAGTCCTTCTTTCTTCCCAGAATATTTCCCCAGTACCTATTATAGTCCAGGTGGGTCTGAGAGTCCTGGCCAATGTCAGGGGAAAGTTGTAGAGCCAGTGACCACCGGACGGACATGCAAGTGTATTGGTCACTGAGCTATAGCGGCTGTGCCATGTCTGACAGCTGACTATGAATAAGGGTAGTTCCTTGTTAGATGTCTCGTTCATTAGCGTATATACGTAAAACATAATGTATGCATGTTATTTTTCTTCGAAGGAAAGTTTAGATTAGAATACACGTAGCAATAGTTCATGTTTACAACATGCACCGTGGCATGTTACTAATACATTTCTCTGCTTCCCACTGTTTTCAGTTAAATAGAGTCCCCATGAACGACGATCAGTTATTGTTCCAGGCATATATTCCATCACGATTGCAATCGAATACCGACTTTACATCGTCACCAATTTATTACCAAATATAAATACACATAACCTGGATTGACATTGTGTTTTGAGTGAGCGAGACATATTAATGCTAAAATTGTATATTATGAAAATATATATATATATAATTTGCATATCCTTGACAGGACATTGCTGTCAACACCAGCATCTTTCAGCTGTATGTTGATTTCTTGGCAAGATACGCTCAGTAGTTTGCCATTGCTTATTATGAAAATAGTAGTTTCATTTGTTTGGAATTGTATTGTTATCACTGTCATCGTAGTGAGTATTGTGAAACAGTTTAACGCAGTGTGTTCTTCAATGGAATGTGCAGGTTCAATTCCACTGCATTGCAGATCAAGGTTAGAAATCATGGACCTTATGATTCATTTATGTAATAATGCAAAGTCACAGTTACATGATACTCAAGAATCAACCTCGCCTTGGCTCGGTACATCATTTAATTCATCTGAACTTGGTATCCAAAGAAGTAGGGAACATGTATTTAACTAGTACAAGGAGTATTTATGTTTAGCATCTTCAAGGTACAGATCACCTGCACATTGCGACTTCTGTATCTTCTATATATAACTTAATAAAGATGTTTTCAAGGTAGATAAAGAAATTCAAGAACAATACAGAGTGACTGTGTAAAATCGTTACAATGCAACAGCTAATCTGTTGTATAAAAGAATAATGGGAAATGTCAAGGGATCCATTCATCAAACAAGCAAACATATTACCGTAACAAGCCAAGAAGCTAAGTAAACATGGATGACTGAAGACATTTTAAAGTTGATGGACAAAGGAAAATAGAGTAAGCATGATAAACAAGTAGTATGCTAAGATTAATAAATAAGTAAGAGATATGTGTGTGAAGCGGCAAAATTGAATTAAATTCTTTTAAAGATACACAAAATACGCAAGACAAAACAGTGAGCTCATAAGAAGTAAAGTTAGAATAAATACAGGGTGTTTAAAAGTAAAACAAACAGGAAACATGTTATTGAAAGAAGGTGCTAAATTGAAGAGGTGGAATGAATATATAAGAGAAAGTAAGTATATGATGGAGAAAAGGAAGAATTAACAGAAGAAAGTAAACTTAGAAGGTCCACCTATTCTCAAAGAAGTAAATCGCTGACGTTGTCAAACATATGAAGACTGGACAAACAGCTGGGCCTGATAGAATACACAATATAAATGTTTGAAGTACTGGGAGTACAGTATTATATTCGATTTAATAATAAAGGACCGCCAATTTTGAAGATGGAGGGTTCGAAATGTTCTTAAACATATGAAAGCTGGCAAGGCCCCCGGTTCAGACAACACCACAATAGAAATGATTAAAGCTGTAGAAGAATATGGAATAGATCAAGTCACCAGACTTCTGAACGCATTATTGGATACCAGAGATATTCCTTCTGAAATATGTTAATTCTGTATTATTGCAATCCCAGGGAATCAGGAGCCTTGGAATGTGATCAACATAGAACAATTAGTATAATGAGTCACAATCACAAAGATTTTGCTACAAATTATTATGCAAAGAGTGAGGAAGAAAAACAACCTGAAATAGGGAAAGAACAATGTGGGTTTATATAAGGAAAGGGTATAGTAAATGATGTGTATATGCTGCGATCAGCAAGGCCCCCGGTTCAGACAACACCACAATAGAAATGATTAATGCTGTAGAAGAATTTGGAATAGATCAAGTCACCAGACTTCTGAACGCATTATTGGATACCAGAGATATTCCTTCTGAAATATGTAATTCTGTATTTATTGCAATCCCAGGGAAATCAGGAGCCTTGGAATGTGATCAACATAGAACAATTAGTATAATGAGTCACATCACAAAGATTTTGCTACAAATTATTATGCAAAGAGTGAGGAAGAAAAACAACCTGAAATAGGGAAAGAACAATGTGGGAATGTGTGATATAAGGAAAGGGTATAGTAAATGATGTGTATATGCTGCAATCAGTTATTGAGCGTTCTATAGAAGTAAACAATGATATGCATCATTGCTTCATTGGCTACACAAAGGCTTTCGATAGCGTAAGACATGTCGACATGGTAGATATGCTTGCAGATCTACAAATTTATTGGAAAGACATTAGACTTATAAAGAAACATATATTGGAAACAACAAGCTGCGATAAAGATTGATGATGAAGTGGGACAATATCAGCCTATAAGAGAGGTGTGAGACAGGGATGTGTAATGTCTCAATATCTTTTTTCCTTATACAGTGAACATATTTTTAGAAATGTAGAAGATATAAATGGAATCAGCATTGGAGGACGAAATATCAATAACATTAGATATGCAGATGATACACCAGAGACACCCCAGTCATGTGTATGCGTTACATCCTGGGTTTGCCGACTGTTGCTCGTAGGCTCAAGGTGATTGCAGGCGATAGGCATACCTCAAAGTAGTTGCTGACACAGATCACCCGTTGCATGAGGCACTGGGCGTAGTTAAGGGTCAGCGACTGATAAGAGGGAAATCATGGATGGCCCAGACAGGTGTGCATCTTGGAGAACATTAGGCGAGAGAGAGGAGTTGGTCAGAGTGCCAGCAGAGCTAGTCAGACTTCTGCAAAGTTATAATCACATTGAGCCGGGAGTGCAGGGAGTGGCCAGCAGGGGCCACGGAAGTGGAAATCCAGTAACTAATTCAGGATAATGCTCGTCCGGGTGATGTGGATTATATACACAGATGGTTCGGTGTGAGAGGCAGGAGAAGTGCCTGGGGGTTCTTAGCAGGGAGAACGTGGCATATGATACCACAACATCTAGCTTAAGAATAGAGGTGGAGGCGGTCAGTGCAACTTCCCGCTGTATGGAGAATACGATATACCACACACATCGTGATTGTAACTGACTCTGAAGCATGCTGAGTAGGATGAGGACAGGCAAGCTTCGTGCAGAGTGGCTTGCTTTCGCTTCGGAATTCACGGGTGACAAGCATCGTCTGGATCTTTTCTCCGGGGCATGCTGGTGTGCTGGGGAATGAACAGGCGGACAGATTGGCTGGCTTTGCAAAACTTGTTGGAGTATTGATGCATCATAAGGATAACGAAGATACAAACAATATATTGCACGATTTATTGCTTGGCATATTTTCGCTGCATCTCGTCAGGTACATACTGCAGAAATCACACAACGTAAAGTGAAATAATTAGATAAATCCTTCAATCTGAAATATATACATATTCGCACAGTACTGTCGATTGTCTACCACGGTAATTTTTAAACTGACTAACATGTCTTTCTGCTTGCACAAGGCTGGCTTGCGCAGGTTGATCACTATGGCTTCAGCAAACCTTAACAACCGACTACACTGTGTGTTGAACAACACACGGAAGGCACTGTCTCTTTCAACCACATGACCACTCTCGAGCACGTGTCTCGCGACCAATGAAGCAGGACTGTTCCAGTGTATCGCCTGCCTAGGCTACCATCTTTCTGTGTTGTAGTATCTTGTCCACCCTGTTCGGAATGTGTTCCAACACTCTGTTATGTAAACTGTTGCTCTGTTCTACCTATGCAGATGGCCTCACACCTTACATGTACATTGGTAAATACAATTCGATTTGGTGTACACAGCTACTAGGTTTCTTTAACTGCTGGGATGGGGATCGGTGTGGTTTTGTGCCTGACTAACGGAAGTCCTGTCCATTGTTAACTCTGCACAAACACGAATGGCGAGATGGCTAGCTGAAATTTTAAAGCCAGTACGACAGTCCTTCGATCCATCAAAACCCCAGAGATACATTCGAAGTGGGGGCATTATTGGACACTATGGACATACATAAAAACCATTTCATCCCTGGATATTGCCTCCTTATTCACCACGTTCCATTACATGAGACCGTGAATATAAAGTGAACGCATTAGAGACAAACAACTAAAATTAGGCCCTACCTCAGCTATCCTAGAGAGGCTATTAAAAATTTTGTTCCCCCAAAATCCCAAATTTAACTTTCTAAAAAGTCATAGAAAACGGGGGCCAAATTTGGAAAACGGGGAAAAAAAAATTTTTTGGCCCATTTGGGAAAAAAAACCTATTCTTTAGGCCCAAAAGAAAAAAAATTTTTTATTTTGGGCCCAAATTTTTTCGTTTAAAGGG
>JACEFZ010019044.1:0-46819 GCA_014155875.1 Cepaea nemoralis | reverse complement strand
TTCTAAACTTTCCTCTCTTTTTCTTCCCATTCCCTTTCATCTTCTTTTACTTCCTCTTCCCTCTGTTCTTATTCTCCCCTCCCCACCACCCCATCTATTCCAATATCTTCATCACTATCCATCTTTCATGTCTTCATTCTCCTCGTACTTCTTCTCGTCTACCCTCTTACATTTATACCATCTATTACCGCCTGTCCTCGTTCACCTGCTTATTCTCCCGCTTCCTCCTTAATACGCCATCTCTTCATTTTTCTTTACCCACCTCTCTCTCTCTCTCTCTCTCTCTCTCTCTCTCTCTCTCTCTCTCTCTCTCTCTCTCAACCACCCCGCCCTCCCAAATCCTGTTTCACCTCCTCCTGCAACTTAAGTTTGTTTCTTTTATTACTGCTTCCTTCTCGTTCTTATTATTATTCCTACTGCACCCCATCACTCCATCTGTTCCTTCATCTTCATTTACCTCCATCCCCGCCTCCAAAATCTCCTCCTCTTCCTCACTAGCTGCAATCCCGCATCCAGCCCTAATAACCTCTCAATGGGAATTTAAAAAAAAAAAAAACTAATTGGCACAAGCCGTCTCCCTGGCGAAGGGATTAAGGACGCTGTTCGTATACCCACGTACGAAACACAACTGCGCGAGATTCGGCAGCGGATCGTGTCGCGTTGGTTTCTTACGGAAAGGTATGTGACCGGGTCGTTCAAAAAGCAATGGGAAACTACTGAACGTAAACTTACCAAGACATCAACAGCAGTCAAATGCTGGTGTTGACAGTGATGTCCTGTAAAAGGATATGCAAAAAAAAAAAATGGTCACAAACTAACAGACCATCATCATCATCATCATGTGTCATGCCGATAAGCATGGGCGGTCATGTTTCATCATCTTACATGATCACCAGAGTCGTGGATCAGCTTTGTGTTTTGTCTCGACCACTAAGAAGACTGACCGAACCTTTCACCACAAACATCATCCATGAACAAACACCCCCCATTGCACAAGGTTTTAACCCATATGGATTGGCCTCTTTCCGCAGGGCGGCCTGCCGAAAGCGTCGCACAAAGCACATACTTCATAGTTCTAGCGACGACCCCCGAGAGTCTCCGAAAAAACAAGATTGCACTCGTGAACAGAATAACGGAATCAGGATTCGAACCCACATTCTTCGTAGCGCGTGGCAAGCGGCTTAAGTACTTCGTTACGGAGATAGGGTGCGTCCTATCCAACGTCATTACCTTTTCCTTACCACCTGGTTCACTGGAATTTGTTCAGTTCCGTTCATGAGCCCTACGTTGGTGATCAGGGGCGTCACTAGGGGGGTGCGGGCCGCACCGGGTGACACCAAAATAAAAAAATTGCAAATTATTTGACAAAGCAGACTTAGCAAAATAACAAAAAGTTAACTTTGTCCGAGTTTGTCGAAGTTCTTTATTTATGTTTTACCTGAAGTATTGAAGTTATATTGTTCAATTTGTTTTCTTTCTTATGTCCTTATTAACTTTTTGACTTATTTTACAAACATTACTATATGCGATTATATATGGTACAGGAACACTCGGAAGAAGACCATGGTGAAAGTCTAGAGGGGTGACACAAAGAGTTAACCGCACTGGGTGACACCAACCCCAGTGACGCCACTGTTGGTGATTATGGCATACCAGTTTAGTCCTTCGATTCTGTGCAGGCAACAATAAATGAATGGTATTACGAGGACGAGTCAATAAGTAAGTCACACAGTACTGTGGGATGGCAGGTACACGTAGTTGGTGGTTTCTACAGGATGTCATTAGGTGGACAGCAACATCGAACTTTATATTCCCGTTCGTCAGATGGCGCTAGGTGTCTCATGCGCATGTGCAGCGCATAAACAAAATGGCGACTGTACTTACGGAGTGTACAACAAAGAGCAACGTACTGTTGTGCGTTTTTTTTTTTTGGGGGGGGGGGGCAAAAGGACTGCCTGCAAAGGACATTCATGAGGAAATGCTTCCTGTTTATGTTGACGAATGGTTGTCCCATAAAGCGGTGCATAGCTGGGTAGAAAAATGTTCTCGAAGACGCTCTAAAATTGTTGATGAAATCCGATCTGGTCGTCCTGTTGAGATTGCAACAGAAGCATCCGTGCAGTGGGTGGAGGAGATGATTAGAGGTGACAGGCGAGTAACGATAGACTCTGTAGCATCTGCAATAGGGTGCTCACATGGTTCAGCATACAGCATAATGCATGATCGATTGAAATTTAAGAAAGTGTGCTCAAGGTGGGTACCCAGACAATTGAAGGAGAAACACAAAATGAACCGATTTGGCCTGTCCTTGCATTATCTCTGTCGATACGAAGACGAAGGAGAAGACATGCTGAACAGGATTGTTACTGGGGACGAATCATGGGTGCATCACTACCAGCCCGAATCAAAGCGTGCTTCAATGCAATGGAAACATCCTTCTTCGCCTTGTGTCCATAAATTCAAGATTACGCCATCAGCAGGGAAGGTTATTGCCATGCTATTAGTCCAGCATTCATAACAATTACATGCAAAATGTCCAAATAGCACGATCAATAATTTCGGCTCGACACAAACTTATAAAAGTAAACGAGCAAAGTTCAGAACTGGAACGGCAGGGTAATGACGAAGCCAACTGTCATGTTGAAGATTTGGATCGGAATATAATTTAATACAAGTTCACAGTTAAGTTTACATGATATCAATACAGTCCATTTCTAGGGGCCTGTTACCGCCAGGCTGGGCCTAGGATCTATTGACAGGAACATGTTGATAATCTACAATAACTAACCTGCTTAAATAACGACCATCCTTTCATTAATCTTCACTTGACCTTCTGTCATTCTGCCTGAAGTTCTCCTTTGCCGCTCTGCACGATATAGGTCTAGGTAATCCCGTAAGTTCGTTAGCGACATGTTGTAGCAATCCCTGTGTATCTTCTTTCCCTGCTATCTTCGTCGCAGCCACTGCTTTACGTGCCAACACTATTCCATTGCCAACATTTGCCTTTGCATGGCCTGCTCTTCCATTCCCAATCCCTGTCCTTCCTGTTGTTATCTGACGTCACTGTCGTTTGTGTTGTTTACCAACAGTTTCCTTAGCTTCTTGTGGGGTTTTCCCTATATGATTTTCTACCGCCTTTTCCGATGACGTCATTCTGTCTAAACGCTATGTGGCAGTAATGCTGACAGTGTTCAGGGATTGTCAAGGCGTGCGTCTAACCAGTTTCAAAAAGAAAGGTGACAATATGAATTCTTAATCGCAAAGTGGAGTTCTATCGATGCTTCATGATGAAATTCGAAGAAAACGCCCAGGACTGCTGACTAGAGGAGTGTTGTTTCTTCATACCAATGCCAGACCACATACGGCTCGATTAACTCAAGAAAATTAACCAACTAAGTTGGGAAGTTCTGGAACATCCACCTTACAGCCCCGACTTAGCCCCTAGCGATTTCCACCTTTTTGGTCCACTGAAAACCCACCTTGGAGGGAGACATTTTGCGAATGATGCCGAAGTTGAATGTGAAGTGAACACGTGGTTTAGAAAACAGAGCACGCAGTTCTATGCAGACGGTTTGGGAGGAATGATAAAACGATGGGATAAGTGCATCAACGTTCGTGAAAATTATGTTGAGAAATAAAGGGACAATGATATGTATAAAGTAAACGTGTTTCAAGTTATCATATTTAGTTATTTTTCCTACACCCATTTGTGACTTACTTATTGACTTCCCCTCGTAGTTTAGTTTCGTCGACGGATCAACATCACGGCACACAGGTGTAATCCATAAGTGCTCCGTTCTACTCCTAACTCAAGCCCGAGTCCGGTGAATCTCAGCTCAGTGCACGAACTCCATAGCACCGGCGAGGATCCTGAAATACTTTGGGTAGATTTTTAACTCAAAATTTTCCCCGGCAACGCCGTCAGGCTACTCATTTTCGATTTCCAACTACAAAGGGATGTTTTTCGTGCGAAACAATACACACGAGCGTCCGATCTCACTACCCAGAGACCAGGGAAAATTTTGTTACCAGAAGTCCACGTGAAAACATCCTGCACCTCACCGAGGCTTGAACCCGGGACCTCCAATACTCGAGGCGGACATCATACCTCGAGACCACTCAGTCCCCTAAATGAGTCTCTTCCCCCCCCCCCCACATGATGGATGGATGGGCTGATCGATGGATGGATGGGTGGGCTGATGAATGGGTGGGCTGATGGACGGATGGGCTGATGGATGGATGGATGGGTTGGTGGGTGGATGGGCTGATGGACAGATGGGCTGATGGATGGATGGATGAGATGATGGATGGATGGGCTGATGGATGGATGAGTGGGCTGATGGATGGATGGATGGATGGGCTGATGGATGGATGGGTGAAAGGATGGGCGGATGGATGAACGGATGGGGGATGGATAGATGGATGGACGAATGGATGGACTGATGGATGAACGGATGGATGGATGTATGGAAGGATGGATGGATGAATGGAAGGATGGATGGATGTATGGAAGGATGGATGGATGGGTGGACAAATGGATGAATGGACTGATGGATGGATGAATAGATGAATGGATGGATAGACGGATGGATGGACTGATGGATGGATGGATGGGTGGGTGGATGGGCTGATGGATGGATGGATGAGATGATGGATGGATGGGCTGATCGATGGATGGATGGGTGGGCTGATGAATGGGTGGGCTGATGGACGGATGGGCTGATGGATGGATGGATGGGTTGGTGGGTGGATGGGCTGATGGACAGATGGGCTGATGGATGGATGGATGACGATGATGGATGGATGGGCTGATGGATGGATGAGTGGCTGATGGATGGATGGATGGATGGGCTGATGGATGGATGGGTGAAAGGATGGGCGGATGGATGAACGGATGGGGGATGGATAGATGGATGGACGAATGGATGGACTGATGGATGAACGGATGGATGGATGTATGGAAGGATGGATGGATGAATGGAAGGATGGATGGATGTATGGAAGGATGGATGGATGGGTGGACAAATGGATGAATGGACTGATGGATGGATGAATAGATGAATGGATGGATAGACGGATGGATGGACTGATGGATGGATGGGTGGATGGGTGGGTGGATGGGCTGATGGATGGATGGATGAGATGATGGATGGATGGGCTGATCGATGGATGGATGGGTGGGCTGATGAATGGGTGGGCTGATGGACGGATGGGCTGATGGATGGATGGATGGGTTGGTGGGTGGATGGGCTGATGGACAGATGGGCTGATGGATGGATGGATGAGATGATGGATGGATGGGCTGATGGATGGATGAGTGGGCTGATGGATGGATGGATGGATGGGCTGATGGATGGATGGGTGAAAGGATGGGCGGATGGATGAACGGATGGGGGATGGATAGATGGATGGACGAATGGATGGACTGATGGATGAACGGATGGATGGATGTATGGAAGGATGGATGGATGGGTGGACAAATGGATGAATGGACTGATGGATGGATGAATAGATGAATGGATGGATAGACGGATGGATGGACTGATGGATGGATGGATGGGTGGATGGATGGATGGGTGGGTGGATGGGCTGATGGATGGATGGATGAGATGATGGATGGATGGGCTGATGGATGGATGGGCTGATGGATGGATGGGCTGATGGATGGATGGGTGGGCTGATGGATGGATGGGCTGATTGATGGATGGATGGATGGGCTGATGAATAGACGGATGGATAGATGAGCGGATGGATAGACAGATGGATGGATGAGCGGATGGATGGATGAACGGATGGGCGGATGGATGAACGGATGGGCGAACGGATGGGGGATGGATAGATGGATGGACGAATGGACGGACTGGTGGATGGAAGGATGGATGGATGTATGGAAGGATGGATGTATGGAAGGATGGATGGATGGACTGATGGATGGGTGAATAGATGAATGGATGGATAGACGGATGGATGGATAGACGGATGGATGGATAGACGGATGGATGGACTGATGGATGGATGGATGGATGGATGGATGGGTTAATAGATGAATTGGCGGATGGATGGATGGATGGACGGACGGATGGATGGGCGGACGGACGGATGAATGGATGGATGGATAGACGGGTGGATGGATGGATGATCGGATGGCCGGGTGTATGGATGGACGATCGGATGGCCGGGTGCATGGATGGATGGATGAGCGGACAGAATACAACAGACCAGGGCCACACAATAAGTGAGAATATGCAAAACACGGAACAAGCAAGTTGACATAAGCATTCACACAGACTGCCAGTATTTATTCACAAACACGCGTGATCGGTTAACTGCCCACTAAATCGGAGCTAACCCGAAACAGCGCAAACACCGGCACAATTGACAACCATTAGTCCACCCGCCCCCAAGTTTGTACTCCATTGATGTGCAGGTCGGTTGGTTTGCTTGTGGTAAGTCTCATCTGAATCTAATATGTTCCTGTAGAAAATGGAGGCGGTGTAGCGCGCGGTTAGTGTACTTGTTTGCGTGTCTGGTAGTCCTGGGTTCAAATCCCTCTCTCTCTCTCTCTGTCTCTCTCTGTCTCTGTCTCTCTCTCTCCTGCGAAGCGAAGCGTTTTATTTTTCGTGACTAGGCAGCTCTGAGGGTCGGCCCAGCATAATAGAATAACTAGCGTAGGTCATCATGGCTGAATGGGTAAGAGCGCTTGTTCTTAAACATCCGGTGTGCTGATGCCGAGGTAGGGGGTTCAACCCCTACACCGGACAGTTGGACTAAAATGTTGATCTATCGTCCTTGGCTTGGGGATGTAAATTATAAGTACCTAGGTTCGCCTGATAGCGAGGGACACTATTAATAGGCAGAGGTAATCAACATGCAAGATTAGGACCAACACTACTAGAAGTGCCGCGCTCCCTGGCGTAGGTGTTAAGGACGTTGTTCGTAATCCCCTATACTCTCGTGCGAAATACAGCTGCGCGAGATTCGGCAGCGGTTGGCGTCGCGTTGGTTACTTATGGAGGTATGTGAGCCGGTCGTTCAGAAAGCAATGGCAAGCTACTGAACGTAAAACTTGCCAAGACATTCAACAGCAGCTGAAAAATGCTGGTGTTGACTACAATGCCCTGTAAAGGATATGCGAAAAAAAAAATTACTATTAAGTACTTATAGAAGTACGAGTACCTTGAGTTCAAAACGAGCGAGCGCAAAAACAAAACAAACAAAAAGAATAACTAGCAGAGGCTGTTGTTGGAGGTTATGATAACCCATCATGATGTAAGTCTAATGGCAGTGGAAATATGGTTTCTGGCCACAATGCAAAGATTACCACGGACAGACAGAAAACCCAATGAGCAAGTCCTACAAAACTCACATGAAAACCGCAGACTGATTAGAGAAATTAGACGCAGACAGTCAAGGCTTTTTGGGCACGTTATGAGAAGACATCCACCAGAGAACTTGGTGACTATTGGCAAAATTGAGAGGGAAAAAAACAAACAAGAGGAAGGCAGAGAAGTAGATATCTGAATATCTTGACCAAATGGCATGGTGGAGACAAGAACACTGAGCTGATCCACGACTCTGGTGGTCGAGATGGCGAAACAAGACCGCCCACACTTATCGGTATGGCACATGATGATGATCACCATCACGGCACGCTACATGCCCCAGATGTCTGCTATATCTGGAGTCCATCGTCGTGCTGCTCGACCGCTGCCTCTTCTACCAGGAACCGTGCCTTTTATCTCTGTTCTCTCCAAGTCACTGTGATATTTAATATGGCCAAAGAATTTCAGTTTCCCAGACATGATGGCATATTCTTCCATGTTCAGATCTTGTAGGATGTCTGTATTTCCCATCTTCTTGGTCCACGACATTCTAAGAAATTGTCTGTAACAATTGAGCCCAAAAGCCCTAATTGTCGTCTCTAGTGAATGTGAAATGGTTAGGACAGCCCAGGTAGCACCATATACTTAATTTTTGTTTTGCATATCCTTTTTTTTTACAGGACATCGCAGTCAACACCAGCATTTCTGTCGCTGTGATTTCTTGGCAAGTTTTATGTTCAGTAGTTTCCCATTGTTTTCTGAACGACCGGCACCGGTACCAACGCGAAACCAACGCAACGTGGTCTGCTGCCAAATCACACGCAGCTGTGTTTCGAACGCGGGTATACGGGATTACGAACAGCGTCTTAACTCCTTCGCCACAGACCGACATATCCGTAATAGGGCGAAGAATGATGCCGACTGGGTCATTTTCTTTCTTCCTGTCTGCCTACCCGCACGTCCATCCAAGGTGTGGGATTTGTTTACTCATAGAAAATGGGATTTAAAAACAACAGTGGTTCTCAAACAAAAGGCCAGGAGATGGCAGCCGTGTGGTCGCTAGATGCGAATAAATAAGCGAATGTTGCAGCAACAACTCATATGCCAATTATAAAGTTAGGTTTCTTCTTCCGCTGTTATATTATTATTATTATGTGACCTAATCTGGACAAGCCAGTCTCCCTTCCTAGTGGTTATTGACGTTCTCCTTAATCCCGTATATCCAAGTGAGGAACGTAACCTGCGCGAGAATCGGTAGCGGTTCTCGTCGCGTTGGTCACTTACGGGGTATGTGAGTATGTCGCTCAAAAAGCATTGGCACACTACTGAGCGTAATTTTGCCAAAAAATCAACAATCAGCTGAAAGATGCCGATGTTGACAGCGATGTCCTGTAAAGGATATGCGGGGGGAAAAATGCGGACAATGATAGATTTTAGACACCAGCATTGACTACTGTTTTCTTTGGAGATACATGCTGACATCTGGAAGTTTATGAAGAAAACGATGACAACACCCATGTTGGCAACTGCAGCAGTGATAGAAGAAGGATTAATGGGAAAGAAGAAGAAGAAGAAGAAGAAGAAGAAGAAGAAGAAGAAGAAGAAGAAGAAGAAGAAGAAGAAGAAGAAGAAGAAGAAGAAGAAGAAGAAGAAGAAGAAGGGAAGATAGGAAGGAGGGGCAGGTGGAGGAGAACGACGGAGGAGTAGGAGGAGGAGGCTGGGTACAAAACTGTCAACGCCTACCTTCAGTTCCGGCCAGTCACATAACCCAGGTCCGGTGTCACGTGGGCCTGGCGAGATCTATCATGACCTCTCAACCTTGAATGTCCAGACTGACGTGCTGTGGAAGGAGACGCAAAAGTGCATCTGTCACTATATATGACATCTCTGTTGAGTGCCTGAATCAACCGTGTAGTTACCGGGATGCATAAAGCAAGCAAGGAATAGTTACACCATAACCTGTCAAATGGATGTGTCAGGTCTTAGATATGACGGAGCTACTGTATGACAGTAGACGGTAATATCTGTTTTCTGTTAGCGCCAAATGTTGGACGGCGCTCAACAAACCCGAGACCCCACATTGTGACCACTTCGGGTGGAGGAGCGCAACTGGGAGGATACGAGCCTTACCATAGTGCAAGGAAATGTAATCTAAAGACTAAATGTCATGGCAGAGCAGACCAGGCCTTAAGCCTTGGTCGGCAACCGGTCTAGGATGGACGATCCGACAGGTGGACAGTTAGAGCATTGCTTTTCTGTTCCCGCAGCTTCTGGAGCTTGTCTGGTTCCATACGTATTGGTGTTATCTTTCCCCCGAGTAAATTAGGCAGGCCGAGAAAGGGATCATGCTGTATGGGCAACACATCGTCTCTAAATTCAGCCCAGGCTTTGTGCTACGAAGAGGTATAGCTCCATTGTAGAAACTATCCTGTGTTAAAACGGCAAGGTGCCAGTCAAGTAATCTTTCAAATGTGCCTCGCGGAGATGGCTACTTCTCTCATCGAATATCTTAAGCTGCAAACTTCAACCAATATGAACACGTCTTCAGAGGACTCGCCGTGAAAGGCTTGAGGACCAATGTTCCACTGGGAGGTAACAGGCAGAGGAGGTGACAGACAATGAGACGATGATGGCAGGAATCAGCGATTTGACTTGGCTCCGTGTATGTAAGAGACAGATGGTCAAGCTGGCAAGAATATCACATAGCGACTAGATTACATGTACGTAAGTGATGGTTTGAGGTGCAAAGATAATTACTGTAGCCTGTCATCATCATCATGTGTCTTGTCAGATGCCGCTGGCGTTCGTGTTTCTCAACAGATCTCGGTACTTGATGTTCTGGTTCAATTCTACAGATGATATTCTTGCAGGTTACTGTCTTAGATCATCATCATCAAGTTCCCTGCCAGCTGGCGTATATGTAGACATTCCTGTCTCGCCACAGATCTCGATCTTTTGTGTTCTGGATCAACTCTGTTGATGATATTCCTCCTATTCCACCGTTTCGGGCCATCCAGCATCATTTCTCTTGGTCTGCCTCTTCCTCTTTTCCCCTTGAACTCTCCAGTCGTCACAATGTTCTCCAATGCCTCTCTTTTCATCACTTTACCACAGAAAGCTGTTTTATCTTAGATCACCCATTATCATTTTTCTGTTTCTGCCTCTGCCTTATTTTCAATCTTTCCTGTTGTCACAATGTTAGCCAATGCTTTTCATCATCCATCACATGACCAAAGAAAGCTGATTTGTCTTAGATCACCCAGCATCAATTATCTCGGTCTATCTCTGCCTCTTTTACTGCTTATACTCCAGACATCACGGTGGTTTCCAATGCCTCTCTTCTCAGAGAAGCAAATAAAACTATGCGTCTCTCTTTTTAAAATACATATATTTATTAACCTCTTCCAGGCAAACGTTGTTAATTATTCTGGTAGTCCAAGGGTTTCGCAACATTGTCTCAGGAACCATATCCCCGCTGTCCCCACACTACCTAATCCGTTCACATTCAATGATTCACTGCCATACAGTAGAAAAGGTTCCATAGAACATTTCGCTACTCTCTTTCTGACATTCAATTTCATTAACCAATTCAGTGCCAGCTAGGTTTAGACCAAACATGGTGTACGATCAAATGAACAAGTATCATAACGTAAATTTCCTGATGGTGTGAAGGTCCAGACCGTAGTCTATGACACTTAGCCATGAGTCCCTGGTAACGGAGACAGAACAAGCGTTGTTCAATATCGGCTGCTGCCATCACCTTTAGTGACGCCAAGGCCTTCCTGGCCCTGATAATAACACTGTTCACTTGAAACTTATAAGACAAGCGTCTGTCGTAGGTGATCCTGAGATATTTCACTGTGGTCGCACTTTCGATGTCTGCACCAATGACGACTGGCGGAGGCGCCCTGCTATGTGATTGTTGAGAGAGAGCCATGTAAATAAGCGTTTGGTGTGTCAAAAACAGCAACTGTGACTAAATTACACACAGGAATTGTCAAAAAGAGGTACATGAGGTAAACCAGCTAGCTAGAGTTCAGACAGGACACTACAATCCATCCATCCATCATGTGCCATATCGATAAGTGTGGGCGGTCATATGTTGCCATCTCACTCGATTATCAGAGTCGTGGATCAGCTCGTGTTTCTGTCTCGACCATGTCACGTGGCCAAGCCATCCAGGTATTTACTTCTCTGTCTTCTCCTTGGTCTCTTCCCTTCGATCTTGCCAGTTGTCACCAAGTTCTCCAAGTCATTTCTTCTCATAACATGCCCAAAAAATTTTGACTGTCTACATCTAATGACTCATTAGACTGCATTAGGCTGTAGATGGCCAGTCCATGGATTGTGCCGATGTTACTAACACCCTTAGAGAGATGTCGAGAACGGAGGACTTTGACGCAAGTGAATTCACTTTGTTGTCCACAATGAGAGACCTGGAAGTTAGAACTGACACATGGCCAGACACGAGAGGCACATCACGAGAATGAGGGGCCTCATAAACCAACATAGAAATAGAACTATTAGCCGCCAGATGCTGATGCATATGTTGGGTGGGGGGGGGGGGGGGGGTAATTCTTATGTGCACCTATGGACTTGTCCAGAGTGCAAGGATACCCCAAAAGATAACTAACCTACTAACCTGCAAGCCTCAAAGCAGCAGGGGCTGGAAGGATACTAACATTTGCAGAAGATGTTCTTGCATACAGGCAAGGAAGGGACAGAAATCAAGCAGCTCAGGAGCTGCAGGCGATAATGGACAAAATGATGGATTGGTGTGCGGAGATGATTACTGTCATTAACCCAGAAAAGGTGTCTGCCTTGTGGTGCTCTCTCTGGCCAATAAGATTGTTAAAGCTGACCTCTAAAGCCTCACAATAAATGGTAGAAATGTGAATAGAAAAAGCAGACTGAAATACCTGGGAATAACTTTTGATAGAAGCCTGTCTTTTAGATATCATTTTGAAATGGTGGTTACGAAGTGTCTGAAGGGGCTCAATGCACTGAAGAATATGGTTAGCAAAGGACATGGAGCAGAAAATGCTATTCACACTTGTTCAGCACTTGATGTTTTCAGTGACAGAGTATGGGCTGGGAAAGCTCACTGTCTCAAAGAATGCAGCAGCAAGGGGTGGCCAATGGACCTGGTCGACAGTCGTCATTCACAGGTAAAGCAAGACGGACACAATCAGACTGTAACGGGCACCATTAGTATTGGAGCTCTTCTTTGGTTGTTAAAGATGAGGACTGAGCACTTATGGGAATGCCCTCAGTGCAGTGATGTCGGTTCTTGACTCAACTGAACTCTTAACCAGCCAACCAAGAAAAGCAAATGAAAATGTATGACAATTTACTTAAACAAACAAAAAAGCAAGTGACAGCAAGAACTGTGCAGGATACACTAAAGAAGGCATACAGCCAAAAACCTCTATTCAGGATGGTTTAGAGCTGTGGTTCTCAATCTTTCTTGGCCCATGCACCCCTTCGCCATATGTTCGGAATGTCTTTTCCCACTATAAATCCCCCCTCCCCCTTACACAGTATACGTAAAAATGGAAGCTAAATTTAAAAACACATACTAGAACAAGTCTAGACATCTACATAAAACGTGATTTGGGGGGTCTACTAACGTTATAAAACAAATTTCAGATGGGCGAGAAGTACAGAACCGTAAAGTATGGAGGGAAAAACAATATCAAGTAATCAGTTCTTGGTTCCGTTCATGGCGGGAACTCCTTGGATTTTACAAAATAAGAAGAGTGTTCTTCTTCTTCTTCTGCGTTCATCCAGATTTTTTTTCCGGATGTGACTGCGTTGTGCCTGTTTACAGCAGAGCTGCATTCTTGCGCCGTTAGGCCGACACATCCGACTTCTGCGGGCATTTTTTGACCGGGTTAACCTTCCCGGGGAGAAGAGTGTTCTATATCTCCGCTCTCTCTAGGGACAGTGGACTGGACGACCAACCTTCTAAGGTAAGCATGAAGAAATGTAGAGAACCTGTGTCCACATTGGGCAGGGTAAAAATACCCACAGTAGGAAGCTGACAGGAGCAGGCCAAATAGTCCACTGCCCAGGCAACAGCTCACAATTAGAAAACATCACCACAATTAGACAATCAACTAATTATGTAATCTAGCACATTTGTACAAACACACAGAATGACACTATCCAGTGCCACCCATCGGGCGCTGGAGCACCAATTATTCCTCCCCACAATGCTTGACGGCAAAAATGAAAGATGATGATGGTGTAATCTAGCTACATTTATATGAACACAGATGCCGAGATGGAAAGGAAAAAATAATGTCTTCGGTGAGTTTCTGTGAAGAAGTAGTTAAGTCGCCTGAATCATGTTCAGGTTGTTCAAGTCGCCTGAATCAGGTTGTGGGTTCGATTTTGGACTCCTTCATTAGTTTACAAGTCTCAGAGACTCCTGGGGATCACGTATCAAGAAGAATTGCTAGCCTGCTTGCTTGTGTTCGCTGGCTGTGAACTCCAGCGGGAAGTCCTGTATGCCGGATGACGACATCCTGTTGTCCAACATCAGTGTGATGTCATACAGGACCTGAGGTTTGCGTGAGTATCCGTTGTCCAATGTCTGACTTATAGGTGTGCAGGACTGGTGGTTCCTCGACCATGACAGGCAGGACACTCTCTGACTTCGGAGGAATCAACAATCCTACTGACTTTAGCCAGGACCCCAAGGGACCTGTTGCCCAGGACGCTCGACGAGGACGCGTCAATAGGTCTTGGCCAGTATAGAACCCAGCCCTGGTGCTTTGGAAACACCTCTGCGTCCCTCAAGAAGAATTATAAGTGGCAAATCAATCAATCAGTCAATCAATCAGGTGCCATCTCCACAATGAAGGTTGGCTGCAGTGGATCCCCAACACTGTCTCTCGCCTTGATTGTACATTCTGTCAGACTGCTGTTCGTCCATCTCTTGATGTTATCTTTCCACTTACATCATTGCCTACCTTTTGCCCGCTTACCTTCAACCTTACCCTCCAGTATGGTTTTTCAAAGAGTGTTATGTCTTTTAACGTGGCCAAAATATTTCACTTGACTCTTTTTTATTTTTTTCGTCATCTTCTTTACATTCCCAGTTTTTCTAGAACCTCTCTATTTTATTGTTTTTGTTTCCATAAAATACAACATGTTCTTCTGTATATCTATATCTCCGTGGCCTCAGATTGACTTTCTAATGGCTTGTTCATTTTCCAGGCTTCCGTGCGTTATAGCAGTCTTGAATATAAATAACATTTGACAATTCTCATGTTTAATGCTTTGTTAAACTCTCTAAATAATACTACTAATTTCATGTTGTTGAAAACATCTGTAGTCATTCCTATTCTCCTTTTGATTTCTATTTCACCTATCTGCAATAATTTTCTCCTTTGTCTTTATTCCAATTCTGATCTTTGTCCTCCATGCAGCGGGATCAACGGCAACTTGCTCCAAAAATGCAATATCAATGCTTGTATCAATCATGCCCCGCCTTCACACATCTTTGTACCATAGTAGAGGCCGACCCCGAAACCTTTTACCCATTTGTAATTCACCAGAAAAGATGTCCTTTGGTATTCTATCATCGTCCATGGAAAAAACCGTCACACAACAATGTGTCAACTATTCATGCCAGAAATATCCAGAGTGAGCCTTCCTAAACACTATCTGAAAGTCAGTTATGATGACTGCCTTGCTGAATGGATTGTCAGAAAGCCATCTCAGAGCTGCAATGACCACCTCTATTTCCATTCTCAAGCTGGATTTCTTGTTTGAATATGCTCCTTTCTTCTCTGGGATCTTGTCCCTCCATCTAGCTATGAAGACTCTACCTTATCGCTCACCTCAGCACATTGATCCGCCAGTAATTATTATTACCATTATCCTCCTTACTTATATCCTCTATTAGCTGCCCATATTTCCATCTCTTCTCTCCATTTACACCACTCTTTATATTCTCTACAAAGGGTTATGCCAGTGTTTCCCAACCTTTTTGTGCTATGCCCACCTAAGCCTTTCTAAAATTCTTATGCCCCCCCCACCCCCCCCCCCCAACATTACATAATTTTTAATATTCAAAAATTGAAAACAGATAATGGAGAACTGAAATTCAAGTACACAAATATTTTAATGAAGATTTTTCTACATTATTTTAATTATTAGTAATTAGTTATTATTTAAATTCAAGTGAGATCCTTGTGCTTGATGCTTTACTGCAAAGAGATTTTATGTCAGTTTCCATTTAGTTAACTTCAGTCTCAAGTCTCCCAGTTTTGTTGTATCCAGGCTGATTTCTTTTTTTTTTTTTTATTTTTTTAGCAGCAAATCATTTATGGCACTAAACCCGCATACAGCTAAATATGAGGATCGAAAACGGTAACAATAGTTCTCTTGCACATTTGGTTTGCATTTGGATATTTGATTTCGGTTTCCTCACAAAGCCATGCCATCGCTCCTTTTATATTAAATAAAATTTTAATTGATTCATCATTTTGCATTTCTGCATGTTCTTCTTGATACTGCATATTTGAAATATCAGACAAATCCACTTACATTGGCTGCATCATCCAAGTTAGGAAAATAATTTGTTTCAAATCAGAAAACTTTTCTTTTAAAACAGCCGATAAGATTTTCAGATGATCGACAATAACATATATAGCGGTATGAGTCACCTCACATTTTTACAGCCAGTGAAACTTTTCAAAATTTTGTTGTAAATATATGCCTGACATAATTCAATAAAGGTAATGAAATCAAATATCTTCGTTTTTGCATCGACAAGAGATTTGTTTGTTCCTTGAAGTTGTTTATTTAATATATTTAGTTTTTCAAAGATATCAGCTAAATAACTCACAAATGCTTTACCATCGACCGTTAACAGATTTTTCATTTCAGGTTTTTCGCTTAAAAAACCACTAAGAGTGTCAAATAATTCCATAAATCTTTTTTTTCCATTTTCGAATTGCCCCCCTTAACAATCGAACTGCCCCTGTGGGGCGTGGGCCCCACGTTGGAAACAATGGGATATGCAGACCTGATATTTTGCCATGTCTCCTCATATGTAGATACACTCCTCCTGCATAAACACATCTTCAAACCATATCAATTGATTACTTGATGTCTTCTCTGTCATCACTATCTTCAGTCTTACTCCTGTGCTGTCAGTGACGCTCCAATGTATGGGATGTCTGATGCCACTTGTGGCCCTTAGGTAGGCAAAGTCTGAGTTCGAAACCAACAAAGGGGAATATTTTGACGCACAATCATGTCACACCCCGCAGTGTTTGCTCTAAATGGAATAAGATATCAATCAGAAGTCATGCTTCAAGTGACACACCTAGGTGTGCACACTAGGACATGCTGGAGTAAAAGGTAATTATGACATGCACCAGCTGGCAAATAATCATCATCACATGTCATCTTGTTCCTCTTGTACCTTGCGGTGTTGAGGTGAAACAAACAGCAGGAAAGTGCCTGTTTTATGGGCTTCATATATTGAAAAATGTGTGTCAGGTCTTAGTCAGATATGACTGAGCTACCGTATGACAGTAGATGGCACTACCTGCTTTCTGTTAGCACTGAATGTTGGGCGGCACTCACCACACCCAACACACCACATTGTGCTTAGGGCGGAGGAGTGCAATTGGGAGGGTACAAGCCTTACCATAGTTCAAGGAAATGCATCCTAAAGACTAATGTCACAGCAGACCAGCCCTAAATCCTGGTTGGCAACTGGTCTAGAATGGAAGCTCCGAGAGGCGGACAGTTAGAGCATTGCTTCGCTGATCCGACAGCTTCTGCAGCTTGACTTGTTCCAGACGTATTGGTGTTACCTTTCCACTGGAGTAAACTAGGCAAGCAGAGTGAGGGATCACATTGCATGGGCAACACATGGTCTCTAAATTCAGCCCAGGCGTTGTTTTTATGGAGAGGCATAACTCCATTTTACAAACTTTTGGGGATGGCATGGTGCTAGTCAATATCGAAAATAATGCACCAATAAAAAAAGGAAGATGCATGGACATGGCCAAGACAATCAATGTAGCATGGAGGGACAATATCATCTGTGCAACACGGACTCGACTGGTGGATACTGAGACTATTACGCAAACCCGACTACATGACCTGGAAGTGAAGCCTGGCCAAGCATGCTGATGCTGTCCTCGAGGTCAAGCAAGGAGATATAACTAGCTCCTTGTGGGAAGAGAAAGCCTACCCCATGTGGGGAATAATCCCTTCCTGATTAATATCCTAAATCTGCTGGGGCTATGATCACTTGAACCAGAGAGGGGGAGAGACTGGAAGACTGGCAGGATGAGAATAGATTCATCTTGATTAACAAGCTGTCCCGACCCACATACTTTCTACTAAAGATCATGGCACACCACAACTACACCTGACCAAGCTTTTCATTCGCCAGATCTGGAGGGGAAAACATTACACAAATTTTTGGGGAAACAGCTTGGTGGCAGTGACCATGGGCCCAGTCTTTCTAATTGTAGAGTGAAAGCAGCACCCTCTCGAGGTGGAACTACAAGAAAGCAGACTGGGCAATAAAAAAGATCGCTTCAGTATCCCGGGTTAGAAACCTGAACACCGAGAAAACATAAATAAAGTAGTTGAAGATTTTGGGAAATGCATACGCAGGCAGCACGAAAAACTGTACCAAGAGGAGACCGTAAACTTAAAAAACCTACTGGAGTAGTGAACTGGAACAATTGCATAATGATGTAGAAGTGTGTAGAAAGAAAGAGAGGCCAACCCAGCCAAAGCACCACATAAATACCAGCACGCAAAAGCCAAATTTCAAAGAGCCAAGTTTCAGGCTAGAGGGAAAAGCTGGCAGGAGAAAACAGAGTCTCTGAACTTTGAAAGAGCCAAAGGGAAATTGTGGAAGCTAATAAAACAACTTAACGATGAGGCACAGGGAGAATCTCAAAAATTGCACTACATAAAGACAGAAACATCTTAACAGGAAAGCAAACAGCTGACCATTTTGCGGACTCATTCGCACAAGATATATATACAGACCTACAAGCACTTGGAATCAACGACTGGCAAAGAGAAGGTCAACCAGAGAGACGAATGGAGACAGATTGTATCGCAGCAAAGAACCTAATGGCTCGGAACGCTGAAGAAGAAGAAGATTCGCACAAGATAACAATATCAAAATTAGTCCAGAGTAACAACAAGAGATTTGAGAGAAATGGCAACATACAGAAAAGAATGAAACAGTACATGAGGTTCTGAGGCACCCATCACAATCAGCGAACTGGAGCTAGCCATACCAAAACTGAAAATGAGAAAGTCACCAGGAGCAGATGGTATCTCCAATGAAATATCAGAAATAGGAACAGAGGTCAAAGCAAAGCTGTTGCAGATCTTCAATAACAGCTGGCCCCAAAGGCAGTGCCCCCACAAGCCTGGAGAGAAGAAATCATATTTTTTGTTGTTGCATATCCCTTACGGGACATTGCAGTCAACACCAGCTTTTCAGCTGTTGTTGTGTACTAGGCAAGTGTTACATTCAGTAGTTTGCCATTGTTTTCTGAACGCCCGGGCCCCCTATACCTTTTTCAAAAAAAAACCAGCACCGCTGTGTTTCAAACCCGGGTATACGGGCTCAAAACCGCGTTCGCAACCCCCATAGCCACAGAGACCGCCCCTCCTAAAATCAGGAAAGATAGTTCCATTGCCTCCAGCTACAGACCAATTAGCCTCACCAGCTGTCTCTGCAAAAAAATGGAGTGAAACATCAACACAGACTGCAGTGGTACATTGAAAGTGAAAACATCTTTGTGCCCAGCAAGCGGCTTACGGCAGTGCTAATCTACAGAAGATCAGACAAGCTACCTCTCTCAAGAATTGAGGATGCATTCCAAGAGAAGAAGCTGGTGCTTGCTGCATGGATAGATCTAAGAAACCCTTTTGACAAAATCTGGAAAAAAGGTCTGATGAAGAAACTGAAATTGTAAAGTCAATGGAAATTACAAATGGGTAAAAGCATACTTGCACAACAGAAGCCAGAGTCCCGATAGACGGACTAAAGAGCAAAAAAGTACTACTGTGCCCCGGTGTTTTCCCCCGGGGGGGAGTCTTGTCCCCCCCACTTTTTCTAATCTTCATCAATGATCTTTTTGTAATCTACCACATGAATTTAAAAAGACAATGTCCTGATGACCTGGTTCTATGGAGCACAAATGAACATGCTCATGGCCACCAGAACACTGCAAAGAGCTGTAGATACTTGCATGGGCAAAAAAATGGTTATCACAAAGACACTGACAAGTGCAGCACCACTCTATTTACCCTCTCTTCAAAACAAAAGGCAGGGATTATCCAGATAAAACGAATACCCCTTAGAGAAGACAAAGAACCAACATTCCTTGGAATAACATTTAATGGCAAGGGTGACATGGAGAAAACACATCAACAAAGCGTAGCAGAAGTCAGAAGGAAAATAGCCATCCTGAGAAAAGTGGAACCACATGGGGAGCAGTGGGAAAATACTTTGCAAAGTTTATCAACAGGCATACAACCCACCAGGAATATGGGTCAACTGCGTGGGGTTTAGCATCAAAAAACCCCACTACAAGAGCTGGACAAGGTGAAAAATCAAGAAATTAGACTTTAGAGTCACCACAGGAGGGATGAGATCAACCCCCCATAGTGGAGATGGAGAAGTGGGGAGGACACAACACTGAAGAGCACAGAGATACGAAAACGCTAATACAGTGGTTCTCAACCTTTTTTGGCCTGTGCCCCCCCTTTACAATATTTTAGAACATCATTCCCCCCCTTCCATAAAAAATTTGGCCCGTGCCCCCCCCCCCCCCCCTTTCACCGTATTTTCAGAACGTCATTTCCCCCCCTTTTATATTTCCTATCTAAAAATTCCACCCCCCCCCCCCCCCCCCCCCCCCCCCCCCCCCCTACACAGTATACGTAAAAAAAGTAAGGTAAATTTAATAGCACATACTAAAACAAGTCTAGACATCCACAATAAAATGAATTTTAGAAGGATGAGACGTACATAACTGTAAAGTATGAAGGGAAAAACAATATCAAGTAATCGGTTCTTGTATTAACGCGATCTTGAAATGGTCTTTTATTCTCCCCCCTGGAAACCCTAAAAATTTTCCCCCGGGTTGAGAACCAAATGCGCTAATACAAGCAGAAAAGTTCCTCAGCTTGCCAGGTCAACCCCATGAAGAACAGATTTGAAAACTTAGCATGGGGCGGTTGAAAAGAAGCAGTTTTATCCACCAGACCATCGACTCTGCAGAGAAACCACCGATCTGCCCACAGTTTGGGATCCCCCCGAAAAATATACCAAGCGAACTCCATGGAAAGATGAAAAATAGTCTATAAATACATATCCAGACAAAAGTGAGAGGGGTATTTGACAAGGAAGAACAGAACAGTGTGCAGCGCCCGAACAGCCACTCTCAGCTTCCCTTTACGAAGAATACCCATAGGACCTCTGGATCCGTATCTATACAGATGGGTCAGCACAAATTGCTGTTCAAAATGGAGGGGGGAGTGTATATAGAATACCCAAATAATACTAGGGGCATGGCCAGAGTACCAACAGAAAGTACTGCCATAACTACGATGCTGAAATTGAGGCAATTTAAAATACAGAAAGAATGGAAGATAATAGGGGGAAAAAAAACTCGCTTACACTCAGGAAATAAATGACCGTAACCCAAAGGGAGACCAAGAAGACGGTGGAAAAGATAAAATATATACAGACTTACCAAACAATTGGAATCAACGACTGGCAAGAGAAGGTCAACCAGAGAGACGAATGGAGACGGATTGTATCTGCAGCAAAGAACCTCAATGGCTCGGAACGCTGAAGAAGAAGAAGAAAGAAGAACGAGTAAATTAGGCAGGCCGAGAAAGGGATCATGCTGTATGGGCAACACTTCGTCTCTAAATTCGCCCAGGCTTTGTGCTACGAAGAGGTATAGCTCCATTGTAGAAAACATCCTGTGTTAAAACGGCAAGGTGCCAGTCAAGTAATCTTTCAAATGTGCCTCGCGGAGATGGCTACTTCTCTCATCGAATATCTTAAGCTGCAAACTTCAACCAATATGAACACGTCTTCAGAGACTCGCCGTGAAAGGCTTGAGGACCAATGTTCCACTGGGAGGTAACAGGCAGAGGAGGTGACAGACAATGAGACGATGATGGCAGGAATCAGCGATTTGACTTGGCTCCGTGTATGTAAGAGACAGATGGTCAAGCTGGCAAGAATATCACATAGCGACTAGATTACATGTACGTAAGTGATGGTTTGAGGTGCAAAGATAATTACTGTAGCCTGTCATCATCATCATGTGTCTTGTCAGATGCCGCTGGCGTTCGTGTTTCTCAACAGATCTCGGTACTTGATGTTCTGGTTCAATTCTACAGATGATATTCTTGCAGGTTACTGTCTTAGATCATCATCATCAAGTTCCCTGCCAGCTGGCGTATATGTAGACATTCCTGTCTCGCCACAGATCTCGATCTTTTGTGTTCTGGATCAACTCTGTTGATGATATTCCTCTATTCCACCGTTTCGGGCCATCCATCATTTCTCTTGGTCTGCCTCTTCCTCTTTTCCCCTTGAACTCTCCAGTCGTCACAATGTTCTCCAATGCCTCTCTTTTCATCACTTTACCACAGAAAGCTGTTTTTATCTTAGATCACCCATTATCATTTTTCTGTTTTCTGCCTCTGCCTTATTTTCAATCTTTCCTGTTGTCACAATGTTAGCCAATGCTTTTCATCATCCATCACATGACCAAGAAAGAGCTGATTTGTCTTAGATCACCCAGCATCAATTATCTCGGTCTATCTCTGCCTCTTTACTGCTTATACTCCAGACATCACGGGCGGTTTCCAATGCCTCTCTTCTCAGAGAAGCAAATAAAACTATGCGTCTCTCTTTTTAAAATACATATATTTATTAACCTCTTCCAGGCAAACGTTGTTAATTATTCTGGTAGTCCAAGGGTTTCGCAACATTGTCTCAGGAACCATATCCCCGCTGTCCCCACACTACCTAATCCGTTCACATTCAATGATTCACTGCCATACAGTAGAAAAGGTTCCATAGAACATTTCGCTACTCTCTTTCTGACATTCAATTTCATTAACCAATTCAGTGCCAGCTAGGTTTAGACCAAACATGGTGTACGATCAAATGAACAAGTATCATAACGTAAATTTTCTGATGGTGTGAAGGTCTAGACTGTAGCCTATGACACTTAGCCATGAGTCCCTGGTAACGGAGGCAGAACAAGCGTTGTTCAATATCGGCTGCTGCATCACCTTTAGTGACGCCAAGGCCTTCCTGGCCCTGATAATAACACTGTTCACTTGTAAGACAAGCGTCTGTCGTAGGTGATCCTGAGATATTTCACTGTGGTCGCACTTTCGATGTCTGCACCAATGACGACTGGCGGAGGCGCCCTGCTAAGTGATTGTTGAGAGAGAGCCATGTAAATAAGCGTTTGGTGTGTCAAAAACAGCAACTGTGACTAAATTACACACACATATTTTAAATGACAGGAATTGTCAAAAAGAGGTACATGAGGTAAACCAGCTAGCTAGAGTTCAGACAGGACACTACAATCCATCCATCCATCATGTGCCATATCGATAAGTGTGGGCGGTCATACGGTTACCATCTCACTCGATTATCAGAGTCGTGGATCAGCTCGTGTTTCTGTCTCGACCATGTCACGTGGCCAAGCCATCCAGGTATTTACTTCTGTCTTCCTCCTTGGTCTCTTCCCTTCGATCTTGCCAGTTGTCACCAAGTTCTCCAAGTCCTTTCTTCTCATAACATGCCCAAAAATTTTGACTGTCTACATCTAATGACTCATTAGACTGCATTAGGCTGTAGATGGCCAGTCCATGGATTGGCCGATGTTACTACACCCTTAGAGAGATGTCGAGAACGGAGGACTTTGACGCAAGTGAATTCACTTTGTTGTCCACAATGAGAGACCTGGAAGTTAGAACTGACACATGGCCAGACACGAGAGGCACATCACGAGAATGAGGGGCCTCATAAACCAACATAGAAATAGAACTATTAGCCGCAGATGCTGATGCATATGTTGGTGGGGGGGGGGGGGGGGGTAATTCTTATGTGCACCTATGGACTTGTCCAGAGTGCAAGGATACCCCAAAAGATAACTAACCTACTAACCTGCAAGCCTCAAAGCAGCAGGGCTGGAAGGATACTAACATTTGCAGAAGATGTTCTTGCATACAGGCAAGGAAGGACAGAAATCAAGCAGCTCAGGAGCTGCAGGCGATAATGGACAAAATGATGGATTGGTGTGCGGAGATGATTACTGTCATTAACCCAAAAAGGTGTCTGCCTTGTGGTGCTCTCTCTGGCCAATAAGATTGTTAAAGCTGACCTCTAAAGCCTCACAATAAATGGTAGAAATGTGAATAGAAAAAGCAGACTGAAATACCTGGAAATAACTTTTGATAGAAGCCTGTCTTTTAGATATCATTTTGAAATGGTGGTTACGAAGTGTCTGAAGGGGCTCAATGCACTGAAGAATATGGTTGCAAAGGACATGGAGCAGAAAATGCTATTCACACTTGTTCAGCACTTGATGTTTTCAGTGACAGAGTATGGGCTGGGAAAGCTCACTGTCTCAAAGAATGCAGCAGCAAGGGGTGGCCAATGGACCTGGTCGACAGTCGTCATTCACAGGTAAAGCAAGACGGACACAATCAGACTGTAACGGGCACCATTAGTATTGGAGCTCTTCTTTGGTTGTTAAAGATGAGGACTGAGCACTTATGGGAATGCCCTCAGTGCAGTGATGTCGGTTCTTGACTCAACTGAACTCTTAACCAGCCAACCAAGAAAGCAAATGAAAATGTATGACAATTTACTTAAACAAACAAAAAAGCAAGTGACAGCAAGAACTGTGCAGGATACACTAAAGAAGGCATACAGCCAAAAACCTCTATTCAGGATGGTTTAGAGCTGTGGTTCTCAATCTTTCTTGGCCCATGCACACCCTTACGCCATATGTTCGGAATGTCTTTCCCACTATAAATCCCCCCTCCCCTTACACAGTATACGTTAAAAAATGGAAGCTAATTTAAAAAACACATACTAGAACAAGTCTAGACATCTACATAAACGTGATTTGGGGGGTCTACTAACGTTATAAACAAATATTCAGATGGGCGAGAAGTACAGAACCGTAAAGTATTGGAGGGAAAAAACAATATCAAGTAATCAGTTCTTGGTTCCGTTCATGGCGGGAACTCCTTGGATTTTACAAAATAAGAAGGAGTGTTCTTCTTCTTCTTCTGCGTTCATCCAGATTTTTTTTTCCGGATGTGACTGCGTTGTGCCTGTTTACAGCAGAGCTGCATTCTTGCGCCGTTAGGCCGACACATCCGACTTCTGCGGGCATTTTTTGACCGGGTTAACCTTCCCGGGGAGAAGAGTGTTCTATATCTCCGCTCTCTCTAGGGACAGTGGACTGGACGACCAACCTTCTAAGGTAAGCATGAAGAAATGTAGAGAACCTGTGTCCACATTGGGCAGGGTAAAAATAACCCACAGTAGGAAGCTGACAGGAGCAGGCCAAATAGTCCACTGCCCAGGCAACAGCTCACAATTAGAAAACATCACCACAATTAGACAATCAACTAATTATGTAATCTAGCACATTGTACAAACACACAGAATGACACTATCCAGTGCCACCCATCGGGCGCTGGAGCACCAATTATTCCTCCCCACAATGCTTGACGGCAAAAATGAAAGATGATGATGGTGTAATCTAGCTACATTTATATGAACACAGATGCCGAGATGGAAAGGAAAAAATAATGTCTTCGGTGAGTTTCTGTGAAGAAGTAGTTAAGTCGCCTGAATCATGTTCAGGTTGTTCAAGTCGCCCTGAATCAGGTTGTGGGTTCGATTTTGGACTCCTTCATTAGTTTACAAGTCTCAGAGACTCCTGGGGATCACGTATCAAGAAGAATTGCTAGCCTGCTTGCTTGTGTTCGCTGGCTGTGAACTCCAGCGGGAAGTCCTGTATGCCGGATGACGACATCCTGTTGTCCAACATCAGTGTGATGTCATACAGGACCTGAGGTTTGCGTGAGTATCCGTTGTCCAATGTCTGACTTATAGGTGTGCAGACTGGTGGTTCCTCACCATGAAGGCAGACACTCTCTGACTTCGGAGGAATCAACAATCCTACTGACTTTAGCCAGGACCCCAAAGGGACCTGTTGCCCAGGACGCTCGACGAGGACGCGTCAATAGGTCTTGGCCAGTATAGAACCCAGCCCTGGTGCTTTGGAAACACTTCTGCGTCCCTCAAGAAGAATTATAAGTGGCAAATCAATCAATCAGTCAATCAATCAGGTGCCATCTCCACAATGAAGGTTGGCTGCAGTGGATCCCCAACACTGTCTCTCGCCTTGATTGTACATTCTGTCAGACTGCTGTTCGTCCATCTCTTGATGTTATCTTTCCACTTACATCATTGCCTACCTTTTGCCCGCTTACCTTCAACCTTACCCTCCAGTATGGTTTTTCAAAGAGTGTTATGTCTTTTAACGTGGCCAAAATATTTCACTTGACTCTTTTTTATTTTTTTCGTCATCTTTCTTTACATTCCCAGTTTTTCTAGAACCTCTCTATTTTATTGTTTTTGTTTCCATAAAATACAACATGTTCTTCTGTATATCTATATCTCCGTGGCCTCAGATTGACTTTCTAATGGCTTGTTCATTTTCCAGGCTTCCGTGCGTTATAGCAGTCTTGAATATAAATAACATTTGACAATTCTCATGTTTAATGCTTTGTTAAACTCTCTAAATAATACTACTAATTTCATGTTGTTGAAAACATCTGTAGTCATTCCTATTCTCCTTTTGATTTCTATTTCACCTATCTGCAATAATTTTCTCCTTTGTCTTTATTCCAATTCTGATCTTTGTCCTCCATGCAGCGGGATCAACGGCAACTTGCTCCAAAAATGCAATATCAATGCTTGTATCAATCATGCCCCGCCTGCACACATCTTTGTACCATAGTAGAGGCCGACCCCGAAACCTTTTACCCATTTGTAATTCACCAGAAAAGATGTCCTTTGGTATTCTATCATCGTCCATGGAAAAAACCGAGACACAACAATGTGTCAACTATTCATGCCAGAAATATCCAGAGTGAGCCTTCCTAAACACTATCTGAAAGTCAGTTATGATGACTGCCTTGCTGAATGGATTGTCAGAAAGCCATCTCAGAGCTGCAATGACCACCTCTATTTCCATTCTCAAGCTGGATTTCTTGTTTGAATATGCTCCTTTCTTCTCTGGGATCTTGTCCCTCCATCTAGCTATGAAGACTCTACCTTATCGCTCACCTCAGCACATTGATCCGCCAGTAATTATTATTACATTATCCTCCTTACTTATATCCTCTATTAGCTGCCATATTTCCATCTCTTCTCTCCATTTACACCACTCTTTATATTCTCTACAAAGGGTTATGCCAGTGTTTCCCAACCTTTTTGTGCTATGCCCCACCTAAGCCTTTCTAAAATTCTTATGCCCCCCCCCCCCCCCCCCAACATATACATAATTTTTAATATTCAAAAATTGAAAACATATAATGGAGAACTGAAATTCAAGTACAAAATAATTTTAATGAAAGATTTTTCTACATTATTTTAATTATTAGTAATTATTTATTATTTAAATTCAATGAGATCCTTGTGCTTGATGCTTGCTGCAAAGAGATTTTATGTCAGTTTCCAATTTAGTTAACTTCAGTCTCAAGTCTCCCAGTTTTGTTGTATCCAGCTGATTTCTTTTTTTTCTTTTATTTTTTTTTAGCAGCAAATCATTTATGGCACTAAACCCGCATACAGCTAAATATGAGGATCGAAACGGTAACAATAGTTCTCTTGCACATTTGGTTGCATTTGGATATTTGATTTCGGTTTCCTCACAAAGCCATGCCATCGCTCCTTTTATATTAAATAAAATTTTAATTGATTCATCATTTTGCATTTCTGCATGTTCTTCTTGATACTGCATATTTGAAATATCAGACAAATCCACTTACATTGGCTGCATCATCCAAGTTAGGAAATAAATTTGTTTCAAATCAGAAAACTTTCTTTTAAAACAGCCGATAAGATTTTCAGATGATCGACAATAACATATATAGCGGTATGAGTCACCTCACATTTTTACAGCCAGTGAAACTTTTCAAAATTTTTGTTGTAAATATATGCCTGACATAATTCAATAAAGGTAATGAAATCAAATATCTTCGTTTTTGCATCGACAAGAGATTTGTTTGTTCCTTGAAGTTGTTTATTTAATATATTTAGTTTTTCAAAGATATCAGCTAAATAACTCACAAATGCTTTACCATCGACCGTTAACAGATTTTTCATTTCAGGTTTTTCGCTTAAAAAACCACTAAGAGTGTCAAATAATTCCATAAATCTTTTTTTTCCATTTTCGAATTGCCCCCCTTAACAATCGAACTGCCCCTGTGGGGCGTGGGCCCCACGTTGGGAAACATTGGGATATGCAGACCTGATATTTTGCCATGTCTCCTCATATGTAGATACACTCCTCCTGCATAAACACATCTTCAAACCATATCAATTGATTACTTGATGTCTTCTCTGTCATCACTATCTTCAGTCTTACTCCTGTGCTGTCAGTGACGCTCCAATGTATGGGATGTCTGATGCCACTTGTGGCCCTTAGGTAGGCAAAGTCTGAGTTCGAAACCAACAAAGGGGAATATTTTGACGCACAATCATGTCACACCCCGCAGTGTTTGCTCTAAATGAATAAGATATCAATCAGAAGTCATGCTTCAAGTGACACACCTAGGTGTGCACACTAGGACATGCTGGAGTAAAAGGTAATTATGACATGCACCAGCTGGCAAATAATCATCATCACATGTCATCTTGTTCCTCTTGTACCTTGCGGTGTTGAGGTGAAACAAACAGCGGGAAAGTGCCTGTTTATGGGCTTCATATATTGAAAAATGTGTGTCAGGTCTTAGTCAGATATGACTGAGCTACCGTATGACAGTAGATGGCACTACCTGCTTTCTGTTAGCACTGAATGTTGGGCGGCACTCACCACACCCAACACACCACATTGTGCTTAGGGCGGAGGAGTGCAATTGGGAGGGTACAAGCCTTACCATAGTTCAAGGAAATGCATCCTAAAGACTAATGTCACAGCAGACCAGGCCCTAAATCCTGGTTGGCAACTGGTCTAGAATGGAAGCTCCGAGAGGCGGACAGTTAGAGCATTGCTTCGCTGATCCGACAGCTTCTGCAGCTTGACTTGTTCCAGACGTATTGGTGTTACCTTTCCACTGGAGTAAACTAGGCAAGCAGAGTGAGGGATCACGTTGCATGGGCAACACATGGTCTCTAAATTCAGCCCAGGCATTGTGTTATGGAGAGGCATAACTCCATTTTACAAACTATTGGATGGCATGGTGCTAGTCAATATCGAAAATAATGCACCAATATAAAAAGGAAGATGCATGGACATGGCCAAGACAATCAATGTAGCATGGAGGGACAATATCATCTGTGCAACACGGACTCGACTGGTGGATACTGAGACTATTACGCAAACCCGACTACATGACCTGGAAGTGAAGCCTGGCCAAGCATGCTGATGCTGTCCTCGAGGTCAAGCAAGGAGATATAACTAGCTCCTTGTGGGAAGAGAAAGCCTACCCCATGTGGGCAATAATCCCTTCCTGATTAATATCCTAAATCTGCTGGGGCTATGATCACTTGAACCAGAGAGGAGAGAGACTGGAAGACTGGCAGGATGAGAATAGATTCATCTTGATTAACAAGCTGTCCGACCCACATACTTTCTACTCAAGATCATGGCACACCACAACTACACCTGACCAAGCTTTTCATTCGCCAGATCTGGAGTGGAACATTACACAAATTGTTGGGAAACAGCTTGGTGGCAGTGACCATCGGCCAGTCTTTCTAATTGTAGAAGTGAAAGCAGCACCCTCTCGAGGTGGAACTACAAGAAAGCAGACTGGGCAATATAAAAGCATCGCTTCAGTATACCGGTTAGAAACCTGAACACCGAGAAAGACATAAATAAAGTAGTTGAAGAGTTTGGGAAATGCATACAGCAGGCAGCACGAGAAACTGTACCAAGAGGAGACCGTAAACATTATAAAACCTACTGGAGTAGTGAACTGGAACAATTGCATAATGATGTAGAAGTGTGTAGAAAGCAAGCAGAGGCCAAACCCAGCCAAAAGCACCACAATAAATACCAGCACGCAAAAGCCAAATTTCAAAGAGCCAAGCTTCAGGCTAGACGGAAAAGCTGGCAGGAGAAAACAGAGTCTCTGAACTTTGAAAGAGCCACAAGGAAATTGTGGAAGCTAATAAAACAACTTAACGATGAGGGCACAGGGAGAATCTCAAAAATTGCACTACATAAAGACAGAAACATCTTAACAGGAAAGCAAGCAGCTGACCATTTTGCGGACTCATTCGCACAAGATATATATACAGACCTACAAGCACTTGGAATCAACGACTGGCAAGAGAAGGTCAACCAGAGAGACGAATGGAGACAGATTGTATCTGCAGCAAAGAACCTCAATGGCTCGGAACGCTGAAGAAGAAGAAGATTCGCACAAGATAACAATATCAACATTAGTCCAGAGTAACAACAAGAGATTTGAGAGAAATGGCAACATACAGAACAGAATGAAACAGTACATGAGGTTCTGGAGGCACCCATCACAATCAGCGAACTGGAGCTAGCCATACCAAAACTGAAAATGAGAAAGTCACCAGGAGCAGATGGTATCTCCAATGAAATGATCAGAAACCTAGGAACAGAGGTCAAAGCAAAGCTGTTGCAGATCTTCAATAACAGCTGGACCCAAGGCAGTGTCCCACAAGCCTGGAGAGAAGCAATCATGATTTTTTTGTTGTTGCATATCCCTTACGGGACATTGCAGTCAACACCAGCATTTTCAGCTGTTGTTGATGTACTAGGCAAGTGTTACATTCAGTAGTTTGCCATTGCTTTCTGAACGACCGGCCCCTATACCTTTTTCGAAAAAACCAGCACCGCTGTGTTTCAAACCCGGGTATACGGGCTCAAAAACCGCGTTCGCAAGCCCCATAGCCACAGAGACCGCCCCTCCTAAAATCAGGGAAAGATAGTTCCATTGCCTCCAGCTACAGACCAATTAGCCTCACCAGCTGTCTCTGCAAAACAATGGAGTGCAACATCAATCACAGACTGCAGTGGTACATTGAAAGTGAAAACATCTTTGTGCCACAGCAAGCTGGCTTACGGCAGTGCTAATCTACAGAAGATCAGACAAGCTACCTCTCTCAAGAAATTGAGGATGCATTCCAAGAGAAGAAGCTGGTGCTTGCTGCATGGATAGATCTGAAGAAAGCCTTTGACAAAATCTGGAAAGAAGGTCTGATGAAGAAACTGAGAAATTGTAAAGTCAATGGAAGAATGTACAAATGGGTAAAAGCATACTTGCACAACAGAAGAGCCAGAGTCCAGATAGACGGACTAAAGAGCAAGAAAGTACTACTGTGCCACGGTGTTCCCCAGGGCGGAGTCTTGTCCCCCACACTTTTTCTAATCTTCATCAATGATCTTGTTGCTAATCTACCACATGGAATTAAAGAGACAATGTACGCTGATGACCTGGTTCTATGGAGCACAAATGAACATGCATCAGTGGCCACCAGAACACTGCAAAGAGCTGTAGATACGTTGCATGGGCAAAAAAATGGTTATCAGCAAAGACACTGACAAGTGCAGCACCACTCTATTTACCCTCTCTTCAAAACAAAAGGCAGGGATTATCCAGATAATCGAATACCCCTTAGAGAAGACAAAGAACCAACATTCCTTGGAATAACATTTAATGGCAGGCTGACATGGAGAAAGCACATCAACAAAGCAGTAGCAGAAGTCAGAAGGAAAATAGCCATCCTGAGAAAAGTGGAACCACATGGGGAGCAGTGGGAAAATACTTAGCAAAGTTTATCAACAGAGCATACAACCACACCAGGAATATGGGTCAACTGCGTGGTGTTCAGCATCAAAAACCACACTACAAGAGCTGGACAAGGTGAAAAATCAAGAACTTAGACTTTAGAGTCACCACAGGAGGGATGAGATCAACCCCTATAGTGGAGATGGAGAAGATGGGGAGGACACAAGCACTGAGAGAGCACAGAGATACGAAAACGCTAATACAGTGGTTCTCAACCTTTTTTGGCCTGTGCCCCCCTTCACAATATTTTAGAACATCATTCTCCCCCTTCCTATAAAAAATTTGGCCCGTGCCTCCCCCCCCCCCCCTTTCACCGTATTTTCAGAACGTCATTCCCCCCTTTCATATTTCCTATCTAAAAATTCCACACCCCCACCCCCCCCCCCCCCCCCCCCCCCCCCCCCCCCCCCCCCCCCCCACCTACACAGTATACGTAAAAATGTAAGGTAAATTTAATAGCACATACTAAAACAAGTCTAGACATCCACAATAAAATGAATTTTAGAAGGATGAGACGTACTTAACTGTAAAGTATGAAGGGAAAAACAATATCAAGTAATCGGTTCTTGTATTAACGCGATCTTGAAATGGTCTTCATTCTCCCCCCTGGAAACCCTAAAATTTCCCCCTGGGTTGAGAACCACTGCGCTAATACAAGCAGAAAAGTTCCTCAGCTTGCCAGGTCACCCTATGAAGAACAGATTTGAAAACTTAGCTATGGGGCGGTTGAAAAGAAGCAGTTTTATCCACCAGACCATCGACTCTGCAGAGAAACCACCGATCTGCCCACAGTTGGTATCCCCCTGAAAACTATACCAGAGCGAACTCCATGGAAAGATGAACATAGTCTATAACTACATATCCAGACAAAAGTGAGAGGAGTATTTGACAAGGAAGAACAGAACAGTGTGCAGCGCAGAACAGCCACTCTCAGCTTCCTTGACGAAGAATACCCATAGGACCTCTGGATCCGTATCTATACAGATGGGTCAGCACAAATTGCTGTTCAAAATGGAGGAGCGGGAGTGTATATAGAATACCCAAATAATACTAGGGGCATGGCCAGAGTACCAACAGGAAAGTACTGCCATAACTACGATGCTGAAATTGAGGCAATCAAGATACAGAAAGAATGGAAGATAATAGGGAAACAAAACTCGCTTACACTCAGGAAATAAATGACCGTAGACCCCGAGGTAGACCAAGAAGACGGTGGAGAGATAATATATATACAGACTTACAAGCAATTGGAATCAACGACTGGCAAGAGAAGGTCAACCAGAGAGACGAATGGAGACGGATTGTATCTGCAGCAAAGAACCTCAATGGCTCGGAACGCTGAAGAAGAAGAAGAAGAAGAAGAAGAAGAAGAAGAAGAAGAAGAAGAAGAAGAAGAAGAAGAAGAAGAAGAAGAAGAAGAAGAAGAAGAAGAAGAAGAAGAAGAAGAAGATAGCAATAGAGAAATTACTAAATACCAGCCATGGTACAAAACCTGTGGTACTATTGACAGATGCAAAATCAGTATTCGAGGCGCTCCTGTCTGGGAAATTGCCAGTACTAAGGACACTGCTTTCTGAACTTAGCAGTCAGCATAAGGTCACCATACAGTGGATACCATCCCACTGTGGAATACCTAGAAATGAGAGAGCTGATCGATTGGCTAAGGAAGGAGCAAAAGAAGAACAGTCTGATGTGCCCGTTACAAACTACCAAAAGAAAAGAATGATCAAATCAGTCAGGAAACCACCAAAACCTGCTCAAGATGACTACCACATTATGGACAGACCAGAACAAGTCATTATTCTGCGCCTCAGAACAGGACACAATAGATTACGCAACCACATGTATAGCAAAATTCAAGATTGGTGAATCAGCCATGTGCACATGTGGATTGGCGTCGCAGACAGCAGAGCACATCCTTCAAGACTGCCCAAATTACAACATGTCTAGGCAAACCTTCTGGCCTAGAGAGGCGACAGTGGAAGATAAACTCTATGGACCGCTGTGTGAACTAAAAAGACAGTTAAATTCATACAAGAGACAACATTGCAGTTATAGACATATTTCAAGCGAAAGAAAGAAGAAGAAGAAGAAGAAGAAGAAGAAGAAGAAGAAGAAGAAGAAGAAGAAGAAGAAGAAGAAGAAGAAGAAGAAGAAGAAGAAGAAGAAGAATATCCTAAATCTGGCGTATTCGGTCACATGATTATTTATCTGAGGCTCAGATGGGCCAAAACTATAACTTCTCTTCTGAGAATAAGCAATGGTAAACAAATGAATGTAAACTTGCCAAGAAATCACAAACAGTGAAAATATGCTGGGGTTGACTGCAACATCCTGTAAAAGATAGGCAGCAGGCTTTAACTTCAACTTCTGAGGTAGAACGGGGTAGGGTAATGGAAAAACAACAACAGAGAGCAGAGATATTTTGGGATGGCTACTGCTGCTTGGGTGGACTAAGTACACATAGGTATATCCAATGTTCATATATCGTCGTTGATATCACATTGTGAAGCACCAGTGGTAAGAACAAAATTACATGGCTACACGGGTTCAAAGACACAATCATTCAGAAAGCAATGGCAAACAACTGAAAGTAAACTTGTCAAGAGATCACAATAGCAAAAATTGCTGGTGTTGACTGCGACGTCCTGTAAAGGATATGCAACTAACTTAACATGGGTTCAAAGACCACTGTTTTGCATAATGTAGTGAACCATATATTTTGACAATTGACTACTATTCCTTTTTTTTTTTCACTCGCTCGCTTTGAACTCAAGCATAGACCATACACACTATTATAGTAGTGATGGACTGAATTTGCGTGTGGATTAGCTTTCCCTATTAACAGTGTCCCTCGCCATCAGACGAACCCACTCCGACTTCAGAGGGTGGGTAGGGAGTGTGTGTTTGGGTGGGTGAATGGGTGTGTAGGAGATTGTGTGGGTTGGGGGATAGGTGTGTAATGGGTGTGGGGGTATCTGTGAATGGGATATGTCTGTGTGGGTGGGAGTGTGTGAGTGTGGATGGGGTAAATGTGAGTGGGTGGAGGATGTATGTGTGGGTGGTGAGGATGTTTGTAGGTGGAGGATGTGTGAGTGGGTGGGGAGATGTGTGGGCAGGGGTGTGTATGGGGAATGTATGTGGGGGTTGTGTGTGTGTGGGGGGAATGTGTTTATGGGTGGAGTTTTGTGTGGGAGGGGAGATGTGTGAGAGGTGGGGGAGGTGTGGGATGTGCAGGTGATTGAAGGATGTATGCGAGGATGGGGAATGTGTGTTTGGCTGGGTGGTTGGGGTGTGTGTGGGTGGGAGTGTAGATGAGAGATGCATGTGTTGATGGGCGCGTGCGTGATGTGTGGGTGTGAGTGGTTGATGGATGACTATGTGAGTGGGTCGATGTGTGTGAGAGATGAGTGTATGGGTGGGGGAGGTGTGTAGTTGTGAGAAGATGTGTGAGCAGCGGAAGTGTGTGGGTGGGGTATATGTGGGTGGCGGGGTGTGTGTGGGTGGGAGGTGTGTGTTTTTGGGTTATGGGTGGGGGATATGTGTGGGCAGGTGGGGAGATGTGTTTATGGGTGGGGATGTGTGTATAGGTGGGGATGTGTAGTTGAGAGGTGGCGAATATTGGGTGGGTGGAGTGGGTGTAGGTTGGCTGATGTATGTGTGGGTGGGTGGGGAAAATTGTGAGAGTGCGGGATATGTGTGTGGATAGGTGCGGGATGTGTGGGTTGGCAGGGGTATGTGTGTGTGGTTTCTTCTTCTTCTTCTTCTCCTCCTCTTCCTCCTCCTCCTTCTTCTTCTCCTCTTCCTCCTTCTTCGTCTTCTTCATCTTCTTCTTCTTCTTGGTGTGTGAGGATGTGTGTGTGGGTTGGGAAATGTGTGTGGGCGGGGGGATCAGTGGGTGGGGTGGCGGCATGTATGTTTGCCTGGCTCTGTGTGAGTGCGTGGAGGTATGTGTGGGTGGGGATGTGTTGGTGGCTGCGGGATATGAGGTGGATGGGGGACGTGTCTCACAACATTGCAATATGCAGTTTATGTTTACAACTTCCATTTGATATTTTTTTTTTTGGTTTTCTCATGTGAATGTATCATGTGTATATTGCATTGTTTATGCATACAAAATCCATTTCCCCGGGATGGTTAACCCGGTCAACAAATGCCAGCAGAAGTCGAATGTGTCGGCCTAACGGTGGCAAGAACGCAGCTCTGCTGTAAACAGGCACAACACAATCACATCCACAAACAAAACTCAGGATGAACGCAGAAGAAGAAGAAGAAGAAATCCATTTGACTATGTTTTTTCCCCCCTATGTTAATGTAACATGCACATTTGATGAATGAAAGATGAGTGATTGAGAGGGCCGAAATGTGTTACCCCTTTTAAATAAAGTTTGTTCGTTCGTTCGTTCGTTCATTCATCCCCATGTCAAGGACGACAGGTCAACATTTTAGTCCAGCTGTCCGGTGTAGAGGTTGAACCGCTTACCCTAGCATCAGCACACCAGATGTTTAAGAACACACGTCCTTATCCATTCGGACCTGCACTACGATCTCTTTCATGATCTCAACCGCAACCTCTTAGTATTTAGTATTGATATATTTTAGCAGTTGTTATATTTGAGTTCCAGAAGAAAATTAAAAGCAGACAAAAAAATTAGGCCTCCTACTGTACTTTGTGTAACATAATTTAATTGTTTATTCTCAGTATTTGAGTTCCCTAACTAGTTACTTACGGCAGGCATTACTAACCACAAAATATGTAATTATAATATATCTCAGTATATGATTATTATATCTGAATCTGATCAATCTGTTGTGGCGTACCCGTACATGAATACTGATCGAATCGAACTGTTTTTATTTTTACCATCTGGCGATGACGGCAACCTGTAAAATAGTAAGTTTAATTTAATAATTTAATTAGTATATACAAAACAAAATAGATACGCACCTCACGGAAGATTTCGATACGGTAAAGACAGCGGGTAGTCAAATACCCATCCTTCCACGCACGTGTAATTCAGCTACTATCCTTGAACTGCCTCGGGGCAAAACAAAAGATAATAATCCGAAGATTTTCGTTACAATCGTATCTAAAATTCCTAAACTGAGTTCTCCTGGACAAGCTCTCCGTTGTTCCTGTCGTCTGCTGTTTTCTAACCGTCCGATTCTCCAAGAACCACAGAATTATCATCTAAATATCATAAAAGGCTACGTAATGTATCTTCAAATCACTGAATCCGAGAAAATATAAGATTCTATGCCGATGCCGCCGCACATATCTACTCGGCCTGCAAGAAAGAGACGAGTGTATGTCTGCTATACATGGCATATCGGTCTATCCGCTACCGATCACTGGCGGCCATGATTTACCAGTGGCTGTTACCTGCTCTGCACCTAACACTATTTATTTTATATTCTTTAACAAACTTATTTATATATTTTACTGTGTGTCTATATATTTTTACGTCAAAAGAAAGCTTTATTTATTAATTATTTTATCTCTAACCATTTTTATATTCTATTACATTTTATATGTGAATATTATTGTACATTATTAACTGTTAGAAGAGGGAGTAATAACTAAAAGCCACTGTTGTCTATACAGTACTTTAAAATGTTTAACTTGTTTCTTTAAAACCTGCTTTCTCTCTCTCTCTCTCTCTCTCTCTCTCTCTCTCTCTCTCTCTCTCTCTCTCTCTCTCTCTCTCTCTCTCTCTCTCTCATATCCTTTTTACAGGGCATCGCCGTCAACACCAGCATTTTACTGCTATTGTTGATACTTAGCAAGTTTACGTTCAGTAATTTGCCATTGTTTTCTGAACGATCGGCTCCCATACCAACTCGTTAAAACCTAGCGCATGGCGGTCTGCTGCCAAATCGGTCGCAGATGTGTTTCGAACGCGGGTAAGCGGGCTTACGAATTGCGGTCGGAAGCCCTTCGCCAAGAGAGCGGCCTCTTCCTCTTGACATGACGAAATAATGTGGAGTGTCTCCCTCTGATGGAGTCTTTTATGAGTTAACATTTTTCAAGATGTCTTTATTGCTCTTTCTATCAGTATCAGTCCACAGTGTTCTCACCATTCTTCTATAAAACCACATATGTGCAACTTCTATATAATTTATTGTCTGCTAATTGTCCATAGAGCGGAACCCAATTAACCAGTATGAATTAGAACTAACAGTCCACACAACCACGGGTCTCCACACAATAACCACCACTTAGGAAGCGGTTAGACGAGATCGAATTTGAAATTTTTTTTTTTTTTAATGGAATTGGAATTGTCCATGATTTGCTTCCGTACACCATGATCGGCTCAATGTGGCTCTTTAGAACTCTTTTTCTTCCTGGATCGATAAAGATAAACTGTAGATAATATTCTTCATTTTGTGAATATCTGCCTTTGCTTGGGTTATTCTATCATCAAGATATATCATCTTATAAATGCATACGAGTAAATGGAAATATTCTTCAACAAGTGAATCGGTACAATTATCTTGGAACAGTTATAACATCTGATGGAAGATGCCTTGAAGAGATTAGAACAAGAATCGCCATGGCGAAAGTAGCCTTTAGCAAGATGAAAAACATTCTGACCAATAAAAAGATGTCAATTGAAACGAGAAAAAGAGTGTTGAGGGGATACATAGAGCCTGTTCTTTTGTATGGATGTGAAACTTGGACAATGAGCAGTCAAGCTGAAAAGCATCTGATGGCTGCAGAAATGTGGTTTCTGAGGAAAATGCAAAGAATACCATGGACAGACAGAAAAACCAATGACCAAGTACTACAGGAGACAAATGAACATCGTAGACTGATTAGAGAAATTAAACGTAGACAGTCAAAATTGTTTTGGACATGTTATGAGAAGAAATGGGTTGGAGAACTTAGTGACAACTGGCAAGATCGAGGGGAACAGACCAGAGGAAGACCGAGAGGAAAATACCTGGATGGCTTGGCCACATGGCATGGACGAGACAGGAACACTGAGCTGATCCCGACACTAGTGATCGAGTGAAATGGCGAGTCCATGACCGCCCACGCTTTCCGGCATGGCACATGATTGATTGATTGATTGATTGAAATGCATAACTTATGACAGACATAACTTCATTCAACATATGCTATAAATTAATGTAACATACTTGAAAAATTATATCTCTATTAAATTATATTTTAAAAACGAACGCTTTATTATATATAATATCTGATCATCAGTATAAACATGCTTAACCATATGTATGACAAGCCGCGTCTCAGTATGCACACATTCATTCATTCATTCATTCATTCATTCATTCATTCATTCATTCAGTCATTCAGTAGCACGTCTTTGCAGAATCCCGCTCCCATAACAACTTTCCGGAAAACATCTCTATCGTAAGCAATAATTCCCGCGATCGATATACCCACCTGGAGATCATCCGTCACATCCTGCACCCATCTTCTCTTTGGCTTCCCTCTTCCTCTCTTCCCAAGCATATGCCCTCCATTATTGTTCTCTCCAAACTTTCGTGACGTTTCAAGTGACCAATATATTTCAATTTTCTTTGTTTTATCGTCTTTAATAGCCTCAATATTCAGCTCTTGAAGTATGAATGCATTGCTTTTACTTTATCCAAGATATTCTTAGAACTCGTCTATAATATTTATATTCAAAGGCATTATGCGCTGATCTGCTTGTTTAATAAGTGTCCAGGTCTCACATTACAGATCAATATAACATATTGAAAAACAATAACTATGAAAAATTATACACAGGAAGAATGCTAAACGTATAACATATATCGCAGTTATAACACAGAAGGCTTGAAATTTAATCCGGTGTAGGCGTTGAACCCACTACCTCGGCATCAGCACACGCGTCGTTTAAAAACAAGCGCTGTTATCCATTCGACCATGATGACTTCCGTCTGATTATCTGTCTGACCTTTCTTCGAAGTATTTAGAGTCGGTTTTGCCCTCTAGTCACTCCCTGCCACTCCATTATCTGCATACAATGACGGCGTATCTGTCCCTCTACACAATACACCATCCAAAAGGCCCCGGACCACGTCTGCCTTATCACGCACTAATACCCCACCCAGCGGTGCAGACCCAGCCAATCTGTCCACCTGCTCGTTTCCCACCACACCAGCATTGTTTGGAAATAGATCCAACAGATGCTTTCTATCTTTGATTTGTTATTTTTATTTTAATTGAAGCCTGCCACATTGCCCGAATCATTCCTGTCATCACCATTCTCAGCGTGCTCTTAAGTCGGTTACAATCACATAACATGCGGGTGCTGTTTGTCCCCCAATCAGCGGAACGCCACGGTGACTTCCTCCACCTCCATTCTAAGATTAGATGTTGTGGTATCATATGCCAGCTATCCTGCACTGAACACCACCCATTAACCTTCGTTATGAACTCCCAGGCACATATTTTACTTCTTAGCATAGCACCGTCCGTATAGATTCTCATATCATCTGGCGCGAATTGGAGTGTATCAGTTATCGTACCTCCCATACAGCGCAGCCTGCCGGCCAATCCCCGCACTCCCAGTCCAATAGGATTATGACAAGTCAAAGGTCTGACATTTCCTCTGGCATTCTGACCTATTCCTGTCCTCTCCAATATTCTCAAGTACACAGACTTCTATGATTGTGTCCTCTGCCTGAGCCATCAATGATTTTCATCTTATCAGCCTGTGGCCCTTAACTGTATCCGGGACTTCACGCAGGTGTTGTTCCTTTCCCACGATCACTCAGAGATTTGACTGAGCCTACTACACCTTGAGCCTGTCCACAAGTCGACAAAGCCAGAATGTATCTCATACACACAAGAGACGTGCCCCTTGTGTATCCCATAATCGCCGCATAGCTACATTCTGTGTGTGCTCTAGTTGCACCATCTGATTCTTTGAGGCAGTGAGTCCCAATCCATAATCAGTTAGTGAGATAATCAGATGTTGATAGAATAAGAACAACATTCTTTGCTCTTTGTCAATTGACGCCAGTCTTCAATGCATGAAGTCCCTTCTCAGATCTTATAACAACTCCTTCCTGGTGATCCCTGAAAGACAAGCTTCTGTCGAAGGTGATTCCCGGGTATCTAGTTTCACTAGTTGACCCTCTGACGCCGTGAGCAGCGCCACCACACTCAGTTATGACATAATGAGGTGCTGGTAAAGAGGAACAACATTCTTTGCTCAATGTCCATTAATGCCAGATCTTCATTCAGCACACATTATAGAGTCCCTTCTTAGATCTCATAACAGCTGCTTTCATGTTATACTTGAACGACAGGCTTCTGCCGAATGTTATTCCCGGGCATCTCAGACAACTCGCTCTGTAGACATTTCTGCCGTATATTGTTAGTTAGTTCGTTAGTTAGTTAGTCGCAGTGGCGTGCAGAGGGAGGTGCGGGGTGCGACGGCCCCGGGCATCCAGTTGGGGAGAGGGGCAGCACAGTGCAGTCGGAGGGGAGGAGGAATGAATGAGGTAAAGAACAATTTAGGGGCATCCAATCAAGGGATTTACCCCAGGCATCAAAGAACCTCTGCACGCCACTGGTTAGTCGACAGATCATCCTCATTGCACATCGAACCAGTCAGTCCATAGTGCTCGGATCCATCTCAGCAAATCCCGCAGCGTGTAGCGATTAAATACACCAGTTCTGTGTGGTTTTATCAATCTTCTTTGGCTTCCTGCGTAGTGTTCTTGTTTGGCCAACCCTCTTTTATTTGCTGCTCTCAGTCTGACCATGGTTGTAGATTCACAGTCATCACTTGGTTCTCGCAAAAGTCTTGCGTCTCGTAGAGCATTCAGAATGTCAGCCTGGTCCATGGCGCGTCCGCCCTCCACAGTAGCCTTACCTGCGAGCTTGTCAGCCCGCCTCCATCCCTTGTACTCCCGCATGCCCTGGCAGGAAGATGAAACTAATCTTTGCCATCCGAGACCACCCCAGAGACAGCAACCACTCTCTTCGGATCCACCCATCTCTATCCTCTTGAGAATGCTCATTGAGTCACTAAGAAAACATGCCCTAGTGAATGTCTGTGTCTCGAGCCATGTTATTGCTTTACTTACTGCCATAACTTCCATAGTCAGGCCTCTGGCCCGCGCCGTAAAGGCCCATGAGCTTCTCACATGTCGGACGACCGACCCATCTGTGTAAATGACAGCATCACCGTCTAAAGAATTCTCGAAAATCAACGCTTGTACTTCCGCCTCCACAGCAGCCGGATTTTCTTGTCTGCATTTTCTGTCTAGTTGGATGCAAACAGAAAAGGACGTACAGAAATCTGTTGGCACCTTTACCCACTCCTCGCCAGGTTGTAAGTCCTCAAGTGCACATACCTGTTGAACAATATAAAATTACACTAAGTAGTGCAGCTTTACGACACATACAGAACGTGTAAGCTAATCGCCGCAACGTCCTGTATGTGTCGTAAATCTGTTAGGTAAAGCTGCACTACTTTGTGTCATTTTAAATTGTTTATATTTTCACAGCTTTACCGCAGTGCCACCCATTTTATACATACCTGTTGAAGAATGTCTTCGGCTTGACCCACCCACGATCTTCCTCTTTTTTAACCTGCTATCCTTCACCTTCCTAATTTCAGTGGATGTTGTGTGTTTACGTTAACTTTGAGGTAGGCACGTGCTCTGCAACTTTGTATCCTGTCTTCAATGGTTGGAAAATCATGAAGGTAGTATATCGCCATGCATGATGTATCTCTTGTACACCCAAGAATGCGCATAGCTTCGATCCGTATCCTTTCCATCCTTTCTATCTGCTTACGGCTGAGAGGATCGCCGTTTATTGTGAATGAATGAATCCCCAAAAAAAAAAAAACGAGAATTGTATTGTGAGCTTTACTAGAACACGATTACAAGAAAAAAAATGGACGTTTCGGCTAAAGCCTTCGTCTTCACAGAACAAACAGAAACAGACAACCAGCTAACTATACGAGACACACTACATGAAGATAAAAAGGTTACTTATCTGAATCCTGGTTTGGTCGAATGCACCTTAAAAGCTTAACGTTTGATGTGAATGAAAGAACCGGATGTATGGTCTGCTGGTCGATGGGCCCCAGGGATGGCTTAACCGCACCGTAGGATTGATGGGGGGGGGGGGGGGGGGGCCCCATGTGAGCGAACTGTAAAAAACGGATTAGCAGTGAACTATAGCTGCCTCTGTGGCGAAGGTGTAGTGCGCACCCCGCATACCGGGTAGGAACACAACGACAGGCGCTTGGAATGCAGTCGGCTCTGTTTTGGGTTAGCTAGAAATGGTATTAGTGCCGGTCGCTCAGAAAGCAATGACAAGCCACCGAACGCAAACTTGCCAAGAAATCACAACGGTAATGTTGGGGTAGATGCTACATCCTGTAAAGGATAGGATACCACGTTTTTCTAGTGGGCTATGCAACTTCGGGGATGGAAAATGGGGCAGTGGAGGTTTGGACAGTTATATGAAACTATGTGGACATTGAGGCCGTGAGGGGAAAGTGAACCAAACTGGAAGATGAGGTGGTTTTTCCAATGTCTTACGATCACGTTCGTGAGATGCACCCGATTTGAGTGCTGTGACCCGTATGTCTGCACGTCACAGAGGTCAGAACTGTTAAAGTGGTGTGGCATACCGGTTTCTGGGCACTACCTGTTGATATCAGAAGGTGCTGTCTAATCTATCAGCAAGACGTAGACCTATTTCACCAATATCTATCATGTCACAACGTGTGCAGATGATCGCATAGATAACGTTGCGACTCGTGCACGAGAGACCCTAAAAATGTGGACAGTAGTCTTGGGGAATACCAGACTCTGGGTTTGAAGTACATGTTAGGGGGATACGGGGTGTCAGGCATTGGTAGCACCTTTGGTAAGGATGAGCTCTCATGTCCTTTCAGGACCCATCCCCCACTGGTCCAAGCCTGACACCCAGCTCGTGCCTGTGGCTCCTAGTAGCTGTCAGCATGCGACAGCGGCCACCCCCCGGGCAACAGCTGTGAGAGGCTGGCTAAACCAGGCATGGGTATCCGATTTGGTGTCAAACCAAGAGGTAAACTAGGGTATGCCTACCCAGCATGTGAAGACAGGATTCGGCAGACTGCGCGGAAGAAATCATTCCTGATTCAACGGGTAAGACGGCGTTTACCTGCAAAGCGTTTTGGAACGTAATGATTAAGGCAAGGCACGTAGATCGCCCTAGTCATCCACTGCACCTGTATTCGTCTCCAGTCGTCTTGACTTGTCTTGCTACTGGACTCAGATGGACTCAGGCGAGAGAGTGAGGTCGAAGAATTGCGCAACTCTTCTTCACTTTAATATAATTCATCGCGCAAGCTATTCTTCATCCAACGTCAGATATCACCTTCAAGCCCTGTGGCGATGGGCGAGCGGCAAAGCGGCAGGCGTGGGTACGCTGGCAGCCGTAGTCGCAGACCTGCACACAGGCGGCTCAGGCCATATGGTCGTCTTCTACTGACCGGAGCAGCAGTGGGATTCGGCAGCCCCCTGAGCGACTGAGCAGCCCTCTATAGGAACACACTGCTCACCTCCATAGCATGAGGAAGGGGCTAGAAAAGGTGCCCTAAACATTGTCTGCTCATCATCTACCTAACCAGCTAGCCGCGGTTGGTGGGTACCCTATAACTGCGGTCGACATACAACAGAAGATAAACAAAGCAAAGCTAAAAGGAGTAAAACCATAGATTCCAACTGTAACAATTGGAATTTGGGAATGTACGCACCCTACTTGACAGAGACGGCGCGTCGGGTTCCAGAGAGACGAACAGCACTGATTGGGAGAGAGCTGGGCAGGTACAACATCGACATTGCAGCCTTGAGCGAGACACGACTTGCAGAAAAAGGGCCAAATCTGTGAAATTGGTGCCGGCTACACTTTTTTTCTGGAGGGGAAAGGGAAAAGCGAGGAAAGACGCCAATCCGGTGTGGGATTTGCCATTAAGTCGGCCCGGGTCGGCAAATTAGCTGGATTTCCAAAGGCTGTAAACGACAGGCTCATGACCATGAATTGCCTCTGCTGAATGGAAGGAAGCACGCAACCATTGTGAGTGTCTACGCACCAACTATGCCCAACGAAGATGATGTCAAGAATAAGTTCTATGAGGACCTCACAATGTATTAACATCTGTTCCCAAAGGAGACAAACTTATACTCCTTGGGGATTTCAATGCCAGAGTAGGCACGGACACCACCTCTTGGAGTGGCATTATTGGAAAGCATGGAGTCGGAAATTGTAACACCAATGGACTCCGCCTCCTTCAGACATGTGCCGAACATGATCTCCTGATTACGAACACAATTTTTTCCCTCTCCCCCCTGAGAAATAGGACATCGTGGATGCACCCTCGCTCGAAACACTGGCACCTCATTGACTATGTAATCGTCAGGAGGAGTGACAGACAAGACGTTCGAGTGACAAAATCCATGTGTGGTGCCGAATGTTGGACAGACCATCGTCTCATTATCTCGAAAATGAACATCCACATCAGGCCACCACGGCGTCCTCAAGGGGGAAAAAAAAGCAAACAAAGCTAAATGTCACCCGCCTAAACAGCAAGAAAATGCAGCAGTCGTTTGAAAATATGCTGGAAACCGCCTCAAGCCCAAAGCTGAAGCAAAACAGGATACAGAAACAGAATGGAGAGCCCTAAAGGACACGATTTACAACCCGCTATGGAAATCCTGGGGCCAGCCCCCCGAAAACATAAAGACTGGTTTGATGAAAATTCCGAAGAGATCAATCAATTGCTGGCCGAGAAACATCTTCTCCTCAAGGCACATTTGAATGACCCAAAGTCAACATCAAAAAAAAATGCTTTCAAGAACATTCAGAGAGTAGTGCAGCAGAAACTTCGGCACATGCGGGACTCCTGGCTGAGCAGCAAAGCTGATGAAATTCAGGGCTTTGCTGACAGACACTATGAAAAACTTCTACGACTCACTGAAAGCGGTCTATGGTCCTTCATCACCAGGCATAGTTCCCCTCCTCAGTGCAGACGGGGAACATTGGTCACCGATAAGAAAGAAATCCTCCAACGCTGGCAGAGCATTTCAGCAAAATCTTAAATGCAACTTCCTTCTTCGATGATGAAACCATCAATTGCCTTCCTCAAGTTCCCACCAATGAGACTCTTGATGACCTGCCAACCATAGTGGAAATAAACAAAGCCATCCAGCAACTCTCCAGCGGCAAGGCACCTGGTCCTGACTCCATCCCAGCAGAGATATACAAGGCAGGTGGGCCGGGCCTAACAGAGCAGCTTCACCGAGTATTCACAAACATATGGATGAACGAGACCATGCCCCAAGATTTTAAGGACGCGTCAATAGTCCACCTTTACAAACGTAAAGGAAACCGCCAATCCCGTGACAACCACCGAGGCATCTCCTTGCTTTCAATTGCAGGGAAGATACTCGCCAGAATTCTTCTCAATCGCCTCACGGCCCATCTCGATCAAGGGCTTCTTCCTGAGAGTCAATGTGGCTTCAGAAAAGAACGTGGAACTGTTGACATGATTTTCGCTGCAAGGCAGCTGCAAGAGAAATGTCAGGAACAGAACTGCGAAATGTTCTCCACTTTCATTGACCCTTTCAGTAGTGTATAGGGACATTATCCAGTGCTTTTGAGGTGGAATCGATATTCCACCTCAAAGGGCGATAATCTTTTTTCCCCAAAATGTAGGCGTGGTCTAGTGACTCATCAGAGGTGGCGTGGTCTAGTGACTCATCATAGGTGGTGTGCGTGGTCAAGTAATTGTAGTGTACAACATAAAAAAACAACATAAAACATCAATAAAGAAAACAAACGATCAAAAGAAGGTATATAATAATGTTAATAAAATATATATATATATATATATATATATATAAAATATTATTTTTATATATATTATAATATATATATATATATATATAGAAGAAAAAAAAAAAAAAAAAAAAAACATAGTAAGTGACCGCTTATAGTTAAGGGTGTGTGATGACGTGGTCAAGTAATGGTCAAGAGGTGGTCAAGTGGTGGTCAAACAGTGGGCAAGTGGTGGTCAAGTGAGGAAAATTTTAGTGAAAAGTAGTTGTAATGATATGGTGATGATTAAGGGGTGGTAAATTAGTGGTCAAGCAGTGGGCAAGCAGTGGTCAAGTGGAAAAATTTTAGTGAAAAGTAGTTGTAATGATATGGTGATGATCGTGAGGTGGTAAATTAGTGGTCAAGCAGTGGTCAAGCAGTGGTCAAGTGGTGGTAAAGTGAGGAAATTTTAGTGAAAAGTAGTTGTAATGATATGGTGATGATTAAGGGGTGGTAAATTAGTGGTCAAACAGTGGTCAAGCAGTGGTCAAGTGGTGGTCAAGTGAGG
>JACEFZ010019043.1:0-59891 GCA_014155875.1 Cepaea nemoralis | reverse complement strand
CGCAAAGAAGAGAAGAAGAAGAAGGGGGGGGAGTGAGTAGAAGATAGAAGAGAGAGAGAGAGAGACGAAGAGGAGAAAGAGAGAGAGGGCGGTAGATTGATCGGTTGGTAGGTAGATAGCTAGGTAGGTATTTGGATAAGTAGGTATGAAGGGAGGGAGGTGGTAGGTAAGATGGTAGGTAGGTAAGTTGGTAGTTGGTAGGTAGGTATCTAGTTTGGTGGGTAGGTAAATAGGTAGGTAGGTAGGTAGGTAGGTAGGTAGGGGAGGAAGAAAGAAGGAGGTGTGCAAGTACGTAGGTAGAAGGTAGGTAGGTTGGTAGGTATGTAGATAGGTATGTAGGAATGAAGGGAAGGACGGAGGGAGGTGTGTAGGTCGGTAGGTAGGTAGGCAGGCAGGTAAGTAAGTAGGTAGGTAGGTAGGTAGGTCGGTACGCAGGTACGTAGGTAAGTATATATAAATGAAGAGAAAGAAGGGGGGAGGTGTGTAGGGAGGGAGGTAGGGAGGCAGGTAGGCAGACAGGAATGTTAGTAGGTAGGCAGGCACATCCTTAACCCATGCCACACACCCACCTAACTACTAACCCACCTAAACTACGTACACACGTAGTACCCCCCCCCCCCCCCCCACCCCCCTCCCGCAATCTGACATCATTTGCCGAGCCTTTTGAGGAATTTCCTTGTTAGTGGCGCCACAGCTGAGACAAACTAGATGACACACCCATTGTTGTTTCTTCTGCTCATTCCACAGGCTTGCAACACTTCGCCCTATCCTTTAATCTGTAGGAGTACAGTGGTAGTGTGGCGAACGCGCGTGCTTATCGAACCAGTAGGTGGATATGCAAGTGCCTGGGTGGAAAGGGACTGTTTTCACCAGTAATGTTTACTTCATTACCTGTGACAGGACAATGGATAATCAATGTGAAGGTGGACTTGGAAGATTTGAAGAAGGTGGGTGTGTACATGTGTAGGTAAAAAAATAGTGGGAGAAGAAGAAGAAGAAGAAGAAGAAGAAGAAGAAGAAGAAGAAGAAGAAGAAGAAGAAGAAGAAGAAGAAGAAGAAGAAGAAAGAAGAAGAAGAAGAAGAGAAGAAGAAGAAGAAGAAGAAGAAGAAGAAGAAGAAGAAGAAGAAGAAGAAAGAAAAAGAAGAAGAAGAAGAAGAGAAGAAGAAGAAGAAGAAGAAGAAGAAGAAGAAGAAGAAGAAGAAGAAGAAGAAGAAGAAGAAGAAGGAAGAAGAAGAAGAAGAAGAAGAAGAAGAAGAAGAAGAAGAAGAAGAAGAAGAAGAAGAAGAAGAAGAAGAAGAACAACAACAACAACAACAACAACAACAACAACACCAACAACAAGACAAACAAACAAAGAGGTATAATAAAATCTGCAATTGAAGAAAACGTTACTAATGTTATCTCAGATTAATGAAGACCGTTAAAAAATGGATTCTCTGAGTCGTGGCTGTTAAACAATATAAAATGACACGAAATAGTGCAGCTTTACATAAACAGAATTACGACACGCACAGGACGTTGGCGGCGATTAGCCTTCATCTGCAAACAAAGACATACACAACACACAACATATAGTCACGGAGATCTCCTGTGACTACATTAAGACGTGACGACAGAATGAGAAGAATAAAAAGATGACAAAATTAAAAGCAATGAATGAGAACAAAAAAAAATGGAAAAAAAATGTTCCTACTTACCTCAGCCGGCTCCATGGCCGAGGGGTTAGCAGCTGTCTCCGCTAACCCCGAATACTCTCGTCACGTAAACGCGACGAGAATTAGCAGTGGTTCGAATCGCAAAAGTGACTTATGAGAGTATGGAGCCGGTCGCTCAGAAAGTCGTGGCGTGCTGATGAGCGTAATCTAGCCTAGGAATCAACATACAGCTGAAAGATGCTGGTGTTGACCGCAATATCCTGAAACAGGATGGAAACGCGGGGAAAAAAAAAAACCACTTACCTCAGAATTCCGAGCTGTGTGTAAGCATTTTTTGTTTCCAATTTTTCCAATTTTTATTTTCTCTTCATTGCTTTCATATTTTCATCTTTTTATTTTTTCTCATTCTGTCGTCACGTCCGTAATGTAGTCACAGGAGATCTCCGTGACTATATGCTGTGTTTGTGTTTGTGTTTGTTGCCGATGAAGCCTAATCGCCGCAACGTCCTGTATGTGCGTAATTCTGTTATGGAAAGTTGCACTACTTTGTGTCATTTTATATTGTTTACATTTTCACAGCTTTACCGCAGTTTCACCAAATTGTATTCATATATTTTTTACTGAGTTGTGGCTGGTGCGACATAGGCAGGAGACGTGTAACAGATAATGTTGAGAAGGTTTGAGGGTTGGACACGCAGGTATGCCTGTGTGTATGTCTAAACAGCTTGTCGTGAATACTGGATAGATACTTAAACTGAATATCTTCAACGGAGCTGATCGACAACATCAAGGACCTAGATCTGTGGAGAAGCATGACCGCCTTCAAAAGTTGGAGGGAACATGATATTGATGGTTCAACAAATTGTCAGATGTTGACAAGCGTGGGGAACTTGGTTTACAGCAGGGCCCACATAGTCCAGAATGATGATTATGGTTCTCTGTTTGGTCACACTGGTCCAGAATGATGATTATGGTTAACCGTTTGGCCAGATTTTTCCAGAACGATGATTATGGTTCACAGTTTAGCCAACATTGTTCAGAATGATGATTATGATTCACCGATTGGCCACATTTATCCGAATGACGATTATGGGTGAATGAACGTGTTTCGGCAGTATAGAGATACCTTGTTAAACTATGTATTGGTGGGATGCGTTGAGTGGAAGCGTGCGCGATGAATACAATCCTGTATTAGTACACCGCGACAAGGAAGATCGAAGGTCTGAGATTCATTACAAACGACCTTCAAAACGGAGATGGCACTTATTGATGATGATGATGATGATGATGATGATGATGATGATGATGATGATGATGATGATGATGATGATGATGATGATGATGATGATGATGATGATGATGACGACGAAAGGAGATAAAGAAAGAGGACAGAATATTTAGACCTGTCTGCGTGTCAAACTGCGTGCCCACGACTCTGGTGATCGAGTGAGAGGGCGAAACATGACCGCCCAGGCGTGGCACATGATGATGACTATTTTTATTAATGATTGTTTACAAAGCGCCCAGCTTGATTAAACTTGGAGTCTCGCCTGCGGTTGCCTTGGTAGGCTCAGACAAAATGATTTCCAGGGGCATATTTATATCCGCTGGCCAGACATTCCCCACCTTGAAAATAAATAACCGCTTGGCTTTCAAGCAAATCTTCACTCCGAAATTGGGGCTCTAATAACACAGCATGACAACCACTGCCCCGAAATATTCCAATCTATCTACCTCACGATCGCTTCGCTAATCAGCCCCACCCCTCCTACAACAACAAACTTAAACCCGATGATACAGCAACGGCCGAGCAGCCCGGAACAATCTTACTAATTCTCTTGTTTCCAGCTACTCCAGGCTTTCTGGCCAGGACATTTACAAAAGCAAGCCAAAAGAAAGATTACTGTCTAAATCTCGTGACTGTTCAAGGGTTTCGCACGTCAACAATGTTCTTCTGGGGTGCAAATGGCTAGGAATACGTGTTTGTACTTGCATGGTGATGTATTTGTCGGGAGTTGTGGGCACTTTCTTCTTCTTCTTCTTTCTTCTTCTTCTCTTCTTCTCTTCTTCTTCTTCTTCTTCTTCTTCTTCTTCTTTTTTCTTCTTCTTCTTCTCTTTTTTTTTATCTTACGTCCTTCTCCTAATTTTACTGTTCAATAATGTTTTTTGTTATCCTACTTCTTCTCTTTGTCTTCGTCGTCGTCCTCCTCCTTCTAATCATCCACTTCATCTTCTTCTTTTCTTGTTCTCCTCTTACTACTACTATTACTACTACTTACTACTGGTACTACTACTATACTACTACTACTACTACTACTACTACTACTACTACTACTACTACTACTACTACTACTACTACTACTACTACTACAATACTACTACTACATCGTCTTCCTCATAAGCTACTTCATCTTCTTCTTTTCTCACAATGCCGTCCACAAACGACTTCTCTTATGCACTTCTATTTTTCAGACAAACAAAATTGCAAACGCTTTATTGCGTAGCGTCTGTCTACAGAGAACCCGCCGTATTTATGTCATTCCAGGAACACGCCCCAATATAACACTGCTGTTACATCACGTGAACACAATCACGTGCCTTCTTTCGCCCCTGCACATTATAAATATACCGCATTGTGTTTTTTACTTCAATTATTTGAATATCTTCCTCTTCTTTGTTGTGTTTGCTGTCTCTTTTAGTGTCTCCTCCTCAGTTTCCACACTCATCCTTCCTGCATCCTCCTCGTCACCTCACTCTGCCTCTTTCTCCTCTTCTTCTTCATTTCCCTATTCTTTCACAAATATTGTCTCAGGCGTTCCTCTCTTCTCTTACTTTCACACAGCAGGCACACAGACAGGCATACACAGACAGACATTTAGGCACACAAACAGACAGGGATACACAGACAGACATTTAGGCACACAAACAGACAGGCATACACAGACAGACATTTAGGCACACAAAACAGACATTCAGACACAGACAGACATTTAGGCACACAAACAGACATTCAGACACAGACAGACATTTAGGCACACAAACAGACATTCAGACACAGACAGACATTTAGGCACACAAACAGACATTCAGACACAGACAGACATTTAGGCACACAAACAGACATTCAGACACAGACAGACATTTAGGCACACAAACAGACATTCAGACACAGACAGACATTTAGGCACACAAACAGACATTCAGACACAGACAGACATTTAGGCACACAAACAGACATTCAGACACAAACAGACATTTAGGCACACAAACAGACATTCAGACACAGACAGACATTTAGGCACACAAACAGACATTCAGACACAGACAGACATTTAGGCACACAAACAGACATTCAGACACAGACAGACATTTAGGCACACAAACAGACATTCAGACACAGACAGACATTTAGGCACACAAACAGACATTCAGACACAGACAGACATTTAGGAACACAAACAGACATTCAGACACAGACAGACATTTAGGCACACAAACAGACATTCAGACACAGACAGACATTTAGGCACACAAACAGACATTCAGACACAGACAGACATTTAGGCACACAAACAGACATTCAGACACAGACAGACATTTAGGCACACAAACAGACATTCAGACACAGACAGACATTTAGGCACACAAACAGACATTCAGCCACAGACAGACATTTAGGAACACAAACAGACATTCAGACACAGACAGACAGATAGATAGACAGACAGACAGACAGACAGACAGACAGACAGACAGACAGACAGACAGACAGACAGACAGACAGACAGACAGACAGACAGGTGATTAGGGGAGTGAGTAGAGAAAGAGAGAGAGGGCGGTAGATGATCAGTTGGTAGGTAGATAGGTAGGTAGGTATTTAGATAAGTAGGTATGAAGGGAGGTAGGTGTGTAGGTAAGTTGGTAGATAGGTAAGTTAGTAGGTAGGTATCTAGTTTCGTGGATGGGTAAATAGGTAGGTAGGTAGTTAGGTAGGTAGGGAGGGGAGGGGAGGAAGAAAAGAAGGAGGTGTGCAAGTACGTAGGTATGAAGGTAGGTTGTTTGGTAGGTATGTAGATAGGTATGTAGGAATCAAATCAAATCAAATCAAATGACAGAGGGAGGTGTATAGGTCGGTAGGTAGGTAGCAGGCGACAGGCAGGCAGGTAGGTAGGTAGGTAGGTAGGTACGCAGGTACGTAGGTAGGTATATAGAAATGAAGAGAAAGAAGGGGGGAGGTGTGTAGGGAGGGAGGTAGGTAGGCAGGTAGGCAGGCAGACAGGAATGTAAGTAGGCAGGCACATCCTTAACCCATTCCACACACCACCTAACTACTAACCCACCTAACTACGTACACACGTATTACCCCCCCCCCCCCCCCCCCCCCCCACCCCCTCCCCGGAATCTGCCATCATTTGCCGAGCCTTTTGAGGGAATTTCCTTTGTTAGTGGCGCCACAGCTGAGACAACTAGATGACACACCCATTGTTGTTTCTTCTGCTCATTCCACAGGCTTGCAACACTTCGCCCTATCCTTTAATCTGTAGGAGTACAGTGGTAGTGTGGCGAACGCGCGTGCTTATCGAACCAGTAGGTGGATATGCAAGTGCCTGTGGTGGAAAGGGACTGTTTTTCACCAGTAATGTTTACTTCATTACCTGTGACAGGACAATGGATAATCAATGTGAAGATGGACTTGAAGATTTGAAGAAGGTGGATGTGTACATGGGTAGGTGAAATATAGTGGGAGAAGAAGAAGAAGAAGAAGAAGAAGAAGAAGAAGAAGAAGAAGAAGAAGAAGAAGAAGAAGAAGAAGAAGAAGAAGAAGAGAAGAAGAAGAAGAAGAAGAAGAAGAAGAAGAAGAAGAAGAAGAAGAAGAAGAAGAAGAAGAAGAGCAACAACAACAACAACAACAAGACAACAAACAAAGAGGTATAATAAAATCTGCAATTGAAGAAAACATTACTGAATGTTGTCTCAGATTAATGAAGGCCGTTAGAAAAGGGATTCTCTGAGTTGTGGCTGTAAACAATATAAAATGACACAAAATAGTGCAGCTTTACATAACAGAACTACGACACGTACAGGACGTTGCGGCGATTAGCCTTCATCTGCAAACAAACACATACACAAAACACAACATATAGTCACGGAGATCTCCTGTGACTACATTAAGACGTGACGACAGAATCAGAAGAATTAAAAAGATGACAAAATGAAAGCAATGAAGAGAACAAAAAATGGAAAAAAAATGTTCCTACTTACCTCAGAATTTCGAGCTGTGTATGAATATTTTTTTTTCCCCAATTTTTCCAATTTTTATTTTCTCTTCATTGCTTTCATATTTTCATCTGTTTATTTTTCTCATTCTGTCGTCAATTCGTAATGTAGTCACAGGAGATCTCCGTGACTATATGTTGTGTTTTGTGTTTGTATTTGTTTGCCGATGAAGGCTAATCGCCGCAACGTCCTGTATGTGCGTAATTCTGTTATGGAAAGTTGCACTACTTTGTGTCATTTTATATTGTTTACATTTTCACAGCTTTACAGCAGTTTCACCAAATTGTATTCATATTTTTTTTACTGAGTTGTGGCTGGTGCGACATAGGCAGGAAATGTGTAACAGATAATTTTACTGAGTTGTGGCTGGTGCGACATAGGCAGGAGACGTGTAACAGATAATGTTGAGAAGGTTTGAGGGTTGGAGTTGGACACGCAGGTAAGTCTACGTGTATGTCTAAACAGCTTGTCGTGAATACTGGATAGATACTTAAACTGAATATCTTCAACGGGGCTGATCGACAACATCAAGGACCTAGATCTGTGGAGAAGCATGAACGCCTTCAAAAGTTGGAGGGAACATGATATTGATGGTTCAACAAATTGTCAGATGTTGACAAGCGTGGGGAAATTTGGTTTACCGTATGGGCACATAGTCCCCAGAATGATGATTATGGTTCACTGTTCGGTCACATTGGTCCAGAATGATGATTATGGTTCTCTGTTTGGTCACACTGGTCCAGAATGATGATTATGGTTCACCGTTTGGCCACATTTTTCCAGAACGATGATTATGGTTCACCGTTTGGCCAACGTTGTTCAGAATGATGATTATGATTCACCGTTTGGCCACATTTATCCGAATGACGATTATGGGTGAATTAACGTGCTTCGGCAGTATAGAGATACCTTGTTAAACTATGTATTGGTGGGACGCGTTGAGTGGAAGCGTGCGCGATGAATACAATTTTACATGTGGACAGACTGGTAAAATCCTGTATTAGTACACCGCGACAACGAAGATCGGTAAGGTCTGAGATTCATTACAAACGACCTACAACACGGAGATGGCACTTGTTGATGATGATGATGATGATGATGATTATGATTATGATGATGATGATGATGATGATGATGATGATGATGATGATGATGATGATGATGATGAAATGAGATAAAGAAAGAGGACAGAATATTTAGACCTGTCTGCGTGTCAAAGTGCGTGCCCAAGAAGAGAGTCAAACACAGAGAGAAAGAGAAAGGTGCGTGCGTGCGTGCGTGCCTGCGTGCGTGCGTAGGTACGTACGTACGTTATATGTGTGTGTGCGTGTGTGTGTGTGTTTGTGTGTGTATGTATGTATGTATTAGTACACTTTATAAGTGAGTTTGTGATTGTGAGTGAGTATATGTATATGCGAAGGGGTGTGTATTTGTGTGTTATTGAATGGGTGCATAACTGTGCGAGTTTGTGTAAATTTTGTAAGTATTTATGCAGGTATTATGTATGTGTTTATGTATGTGAGTATGTATGTATGTCTGACTACTTCAATGTCAAATAACATGGTAATATGCATTGTTTATGTTCACAACTTTTAATTTTCTAAATTTCTACATTTCCTATGTGAATGTAACATGAAAATAATGTGCATTCCTTTGTTCGTTCGTTCAATCATTTTCAAAATAAGCTCCGTTCATACGCTTCCTGCCAATGCCCCAACAATTACAACTTTGAGAATCGCTGTTACAACGGCTTTCATTAATCTCGTGATAAATGGTACATGTGATCAACCAGTGAAAAGATTGGCCCATAGAGCCAGCAAGAACTGTTACCTCTAGGTTTGTATCAAAGAGGACAGAGATGAGACATACTTTGATGTTTCGCTCGTGATGTTTACCCTAGAGGAACCGAAAGCCAATTGGGATTGCCAATTTGGTGTTTTGAAGAACAAGGCAGAGCGGCCCGCAATTGATTGTTCTTTTGATTTGGTTAGTGCCAGGGGGCGGTCTGTGTGTTCCATTCTGAGCAATTCATTACATGATCAAGTTATAGAAGTAGTTGTAGTTGCGTTGAGTTGAGTTGAGCTAAGAACCGACATCACTGCACTCAGGACATTCCCATACGCGCTCCGTCCTCTCGTTCAACAGCGAACGAAGTGTCATACTAATCATTTCCACCGCTATCTGATTGAAAGTTCTCCTAATCTTCCCTCTCAGTTTTGAGATTCTTCCAGAGCCCCTGCCGATCCCCCGGAATATCATTCTTTACAGCCAGTGGGTAGTAGTAGTAGTAGTAGTAGTAGTAGTAGTAGTAGTAGTAGTAGTAGTAGTAGTAGTAGCAGCAGCAGCAGCAGTAGTAGTAGTAGTAGTAGTAGTAGTAGTAGTAGTAGTAGTAGTAGTAGCAGCAGCAGCAGCAGTAGTAGAAGTAGTAGATGTAGCCCTATGATAGTAGTAGTAGTAGTAGTAGTAGTAGTAGTAGTAGTAGTAGTAGTAGTAGTAGTAGTAGTAGTAGTAGTAGTAGTAGTAGTAGTAGTAGTGTGAGAAGAAGAAGGAGGAGGAGCAGAAGTAGATGAACAAAACGGCGAGGAAGAAGAGAAGAAAAAAATGTAGAAGAAAACAAAAACAAAGAAGACGGAGAAAAGGGTTGAAGAAAACAGCGAAGAAGAAAATGTAGAAGAAAAAAACGAAGCAGACGTAAAAAAATGGAGGAGGAAGAGAAGAAGAAGGAGAAGAAGAAAGTGCTGGTATCCCCTTACCAATATATCACCGTGCAAATACATACACGGATTGTTTTGCATAGAACAAGGCATAGTGGTTTGCAGCTGATTAATCTGTTGATTTGTGTAGTGCGAGCCGGCGATCCGTGTTTTTTTATTCTGAGCAATTCTTTACACAGAGATCTACAATAATAATGCGAAAGTTATATTGATTTCAGTGCCATGCCGAAAAGCGTGGGCGGTCATGTTTCGCCATCTCACTCGATCACCAAAGTCGTGGATCAGCTCTGTGTTCTTTTCTCGACCATGCCATGTGGCCAAGCCGCGAAGATATTTACTTCTCTGCCTTCCCTTGTTATTTCCCCCTTTGTTCTGTGTGGCATCAGCCATCACCACTTTTCCCTGAAATGGAGAAAATTGGGTCTAGGCAGACGTTCCTAATAAGGACTGGGAGTAAGGGTGAAATGAGCACTACGATTGGATGGCGAAGTCCCGGCCTGGCCAGCTTGAAACACGCCGGAAAGTGAAAATTGTCAGAGAAGCAAGTCCCTTTCCTAACCTGGGGGGGGGGGGGGGGGGGGGGGGGGGATTGGGGGGGGTTATACTAGTGCCCAACCTCGCCCTCTGCGCCACCGGTAAGCTTGTGAATTCACCGTAAAGGCTGTGATGTGTCTCTAGATGCTTATAGAAGACATGTACTAGTAGTTTCGTATGTGGATTGTGAAATTAAGAGATCAGTGCCTCATTGAGAGGATAGTCTGACTTGCTCGCCTTCTGCAGAAATGACATGCCTATTCCGCTGGAAAGTTTTGCCATGTTTAGCGTTTCACCTGCTATGAGTAGTTTTGCTGTATGCATGTGAACGTTATCTCACTCACAATGCATATTTGCACTTTCCTATGGCTGTAGGACCGTTCCCTATGGACGCACATTATTGCACAATCTTCCTCCAAATGTGGAAAGTTCTGGAGAGTCTGTGTTTTACAACTCCTGTGTTTAGATTGTGTGATTAACATGTGATCTTTGTCATGAATATATTGAGAGGATTTGAGGGAAGAGCATGTTGTTCCCATGAGATTTATTGCTCAGTAAGGGAGACAGCTAGAAGCACCATATGCCCATCTGTCTGCAGGAAGTGCCATAACCGCCAGCATGGCACAATTAATGGTGACGGCTTGGAGGAAAATTTTATGTTCAGAGACTTGCTAAAAGCGTTCTTATAAATGCCATAATGCAATTAGTTCCTGAAGTAGGCACTTCTTATTCTTGATGCATTGGTGAGTTTGCAAACAGCGTTCTCAAAAACCCCCGGCTCCTAGAGTCAGGTGAGGAAGAACAATGTATTTTGTGTGCGATCTTTGCTCAGGCCCTGATACATATCTATTAGGATAGCTCTCGTGTTAATTCATGTAATGATCATAATTGTTCTCATTTGTGTGTGTCTTACATTTTAATATGGGTTCAGGATTGTGTCTTTAACTGCTGGGGGGGGGAAAAGGTGAATTTGCCCTAGTGGAACTAGGCAGGTGAATTGATAATGATGGTGATGGGGATGGTTTTGTGAACCGAGTCTAACCTGAGGGGAATAAAGAGCTGGGCTTTGCATTATAGACGTGGGATGATCATATATATCATGATGACTTTGTCTCAGTATGCTTAGGTCACCACGCCTTTGTCTTATTGTGATGCCTTATGTCACACCAAGAGGCTGTGTCTTGATTGGATGATATCGTCTCAACTGAGGCACCTGTCTCAACAGGAGGACCGTATCACAACCGGATACCTCTATCACAACTGTCTTTGTCTCCAATGAAACTCTATCACAACAGGACAACTTGGTCTCATCTCTATGATCTTATCTTGTTCTGCTGTCCTGACTGGTAGGAGTTTATATCATTGTAACAGCATAACATCAAGGGGGAGTGGGTGTTGGTTTTTTGTTTTGTAATGACATTTGATTTTATACAAATGTAGTATAGAAGGGATTTTGCATTTTTATGTTCAGCAGGGGGGGGGTGGATGGTGGAGTTGCCTGAAGCTCATGATGTCCTAGCCCTATTGTCTTGTCAACAGTGGGCCTAATGAAGAGTTGGGAGCCTGAACCTGACTGGTAAGGAGGGTCTCCATTTCTCTCAGGATACAAGAGGAATGATGATTCTAAAGAAATGACCCCCACCTCATGGTCACATCAGCTATATGCCTGGCAGCCCAACATCTTATCATCTGTCGTACAGTGTATGGTTGGATTTACCATCATGAGGAATCAGACCAACGGGTGAAGTAAGAGGTTGTGATGCTCAGATATTACCCTGAACACCAGGGACAATCAACATCATGGTATATGAGTTAGGAAACTCACCATGTAATGTCTTCAAGAGCAGTTACCTGTTATCAAGATTGATTGCCCTACCTCAACACCCTTAGGTTTGGTATACCAGGATAGGTATCCCCTAAGTGCTCATCTGCCAGTTTTCTATCAGCCAAATCCCAGAGGATGAACAGTAGTTGGTTAAAACCCCAGGGGGTTGATTACATCTTATTCATGGAATATTGAATGGATAGAGAGGAGAATTATTTTCAGTGTTTTCTGAAGGATTTGTCTGCATTATTGAAGGATGTGTTTGCACTACTGAGGGATTTGTCTGCCTTACTGAAGGATTTATGTCCACCAGTGTACGCAGAGAGTGATGCCAGCCCTGTTCATAATTTACAGCTAATGATGTACAGTAAGCTGCACTGATATCACCGAGTGTGGAATGGCCTTTCGACACGAGACTGGTCGTGGTGAAATGTCTTGTAGACAATAGTTGAGTTTCTGATATTATTAACCAGAGCTCCTGGGCGGTCGTCATCTTTTTCGCTGGATTCGATGATGTATGGAATTATCTTCTGCCCAGTCCGAAGAGGACTTCCTATATTGTTTGACTGACCCCCAGTCTCAGCTTCACTGGGCCGAACAGCCTGTTTAGATTTCAGGTCATGGATATGTCCTCTCAGGATCTCACTATGAAACCAAATAACAGGGTTGAGCCATGATTGATGATTGTTGACAGTGCTGTTGACTTTCCCTAAACCAAATAATTGATGGAATGGGATGTTACAGAAGTTTTCCCAGTGCAGGTTGATTCGAAGAATTATTGATGTAATAATTCATGCATTTGTTGGTTGGTAATTTTGGGAAAATATCAGACGGTATACACTGATGTTGTCATTCATGTGTTTGTAATTGATGGAGGGGACTAAATATCCACATGCCAGACAGAGAATTTCCTCAAAACCAACCAAGTGTTCTCATTAAATGGTTGGGTTGAAACCTTGAGTTTGTGTTTATAAATTGTAGAAGTTTAGTTCAAAAGGGGTGTTCACGTTTCTTATGTAATACTATGCTACATTAAGGTTTGATCATGGTGAAGAGGGATCCATACACTAGACACATTATAAGTGTATATGGAGTGAGTTTTCCTCCTCCAGGTGTCAATGGTAGACTTCCCTGATCATTTCGTCTCCAAAGGAGGCCATTTCTTTGCAAAAATTGTATGGACTTGAAACTTTAGGCTGTTCTTCACGTTGGGGGAGGGGGCCCATTCATAGAAAGGATGATTAATTTTGATAACCCATCCGGGATATCCCTAGTCATGCGACCCACCTTTTCTCTTTAAAAAAAAAAGCTTCACATTCTGTTTCCCTCAGTCTTGCAGTTTTTACCAAGTTTTTAGTTTACTTTTCTCAAAAGTCCCCCCCAAATATGTTGACCGACTAGTTCAAATTTTTCCAATCAGTTTGCGGTTTTCATTTGCTTCTTGTAGGACTTGGTTTTTCTGTCGGGCCCGTGGTCTCACCCATTTCATCTCATCATGCTCCTCTTTTGTACCTTGCGGTGTCGAGGTGAATTATAAACAGCGCGAGAGTATCGATATTCCCAGGGTCTCTGTTATTCCTTGCATCCATCGTTTACGTGGTCTGGCCTCTTCCTCTGTTTCCCTCTGGTCTGTACATCATTGTTTGTTGTGGTATACTGTTATTTGGTAACCTACTTGCATGGCCAAACCATTTGACTTGCTGTTTTGTAATAAAACCCTAGTGCAGCTATAACCCCCATTTTAGTCCTGATTTCTTCTTTTCTGGTCTTATCTCTTTTTGATACATTGAGTATTCGTCTCAGGAATCTCATTTCTTTTGTGATTTTTTTTCTTTTTTTCTGTCATTGTCCAGGTTTGGCATTAATAACAGATTTGGGAAAGGGAAAAGATTTGTGTTGTAAAGTGTTTTCTTAGTAATTATTGATACATTTTTGTTATTTAATATTGGTGCCATTTGTCCAATAAGTTGGTTGCCTTATTGCATCTGTCAACAACTTAACTAAAGGGGTTTCATCGGGTACTTCTCACACACTCGTACAAGACAACTTGCAAGTCGTGTGGGAGGCAAAATGCATGGTCCATTTTATTGCCGTTGGCTCGCTTACAAGCGGTAAACAGTCGCTAATGCAATACACAATATATAGCCACAGAATTATCTAACACAAACTGAACCTATGCTAACTCTATCTAGAGTGAACCCAAAACTCCTAACGTTATTCAAAACCCGATGTGAACGCCCCAAGCCCAGTCTCCCGTCTGCCGGACATCTCCCCGTGGTTACACCCCCCGCGGGGGTGCCCTTCTCCTTCGTGCGTGTTACCTCACATCGCACGCTGCTGGAAAAAAGGGGCCCTGTTGAGTGTCTACTCAACTGTGCTCTGGCTTCATGAGGTGGGGTGGTATCGTGATTAGAGTGCAAACTCTCTGAACACCGCCTGCGTGTATTCTGGGGGAGTGGCTAACCTTCCCGTTTCCCCTCATCTCCCTGCTCTTGCCTCGGGCCCCGTATCTCCTCCTGGTCCCTCCAGGATTGACCGCTCTCCCTGGCGGAGGGGATGGGGTTTGAGTCTTTGACACACACCCCCCCCCCTTGTGTTGCGTCATCAACTTTCACTTATTGGTTGTGACGCAAGGAGGTTTCTACACAAAAAATTAGTGTCTCTAATTTTTGTCAAAGACTCTAGATAACCTGGCTCGGGGCTTTCCAATAGACTATTAACAACTATTGTCACAATGTAGTAAAGCCTCACTTGGCTACTGGCAATCGCCACAAACTTGCCTGGTTGGCGTGAGCCCCTTCTCACATGCTATATTATATTTATCAGAGGTATGTCTGAACCGGACCGTTGTCTTATAAGACCTGCCCTCACATAGAAAATTTAACTTACTACCCATACAAAGTTGATTTTATTAGGGCAACACATGAATTGCTTCATGTCCCCCATATAATATTTAACAACCAATCTACCAGAGTGTGTGCGACAGGCTTTACCTTCTTCGCTTCCGCGCGTAAGACTTCATTTCACTGTTAATTTAGTTCTTCGTTGTCTATTATGTCCCCGGCCCCCAAAGTTATCTGCCTTTGATCTGCAAATAGTGTATGCAATTTATATGTTTTTTTTTCGGGTTTGTTTGCGTGTTTGGATGTAATAAATCTACTACTCTAACTTCTCCCTATATTTCTAATTATCTGTGTATGTATGTTATTTTTTTGAGTGCCATAATTTTGTTCAATGGGGCCCACCAACAGGTGTATAACACTAATTCGTGACTACATTCCATTGTTATGAGCCCCAAAATACTGTATTCTAAGTTCTAAACTATATCACAGACAACACATTCACACCAACGTAATTTCCCTAGCGAAAACCAAATTAGCCAACAATATTAAAAGTCTTTGCAGACAGCAGAAGAATTTGCTGACTGTTTGCTTTCTCTCCCGTCTATCTTTCATTCATTCTCACTTTCACACTTCTGTCATACTCCTTTCACCCTTACCTCTGTCACCCCTCTATTATCCTTCCACACTAATTCTTCTGATCATTTAAAAAACGTTGAGTGACACTGTACACAGTTGGCTCAGTTTGGTGATTGAGCCTCATGACTGTGGCTGTCTTGCACGAGTCATAATGTACATATATTTACATAACATTTCTTTCCCTTTATTCCCATCTTATTTTAAATAAACCTGTATCTATTTTATTTATCTAAACTATTTCCTTTTAAAGTATTTAATGGTTACCTAATTCTTTTATTTTAATTATATTACTTTTATCCTATCTTATGTTTATTAAATAAATGTAATTAACTATTTAAATGAAATTTAGTTGAATGATTATTCCCTTAATTCCCTGGATGTGTGAAATAAATTATGTTTTTCTAATACTTAAAAATTTATTTTTGTTAGGTTAAAAAATGTCATTTTAATGTTTTAACTAAATTATGTAGTGTGTAGTAAATTTTATTACTAAATTTGGTTGTTTGTGATGTTTGGTTTTCCCTTAATATGGTAAAAACTCTAAGCAAAATAAATGTAACACTCAAAATTACATTTTTTAAAAATTTTTTTTACTTGAAATTTACCTTTTTTTTTACGTCTAACCTAATTTTTTAAATTTTAAATTTCTAATTTAAGAAAATGGGTTAATTACTGTACTAATACCCTATTAAAAAAATGAGCCTATTTATTACCTAATTCTACCTCAAATTTATAACTATTTTTAAAAAAAAATTATTATTTTACATATCACATTAATTTTATAACATGGTATTCATTTTCCCACAGGTTAGTATTTGCCTTCAGTTTGTACTTGGGTTTGTATGGGCCCAAATATATCTACACACTTTGCCTGGGTATCTGAAATACATTACACAGTCATCATAGTGTTCTCTCGGTAGTGCACGTGTAGAGATTCGCTGGTGTCGTAGCATTCTTTATGTGTCTAAAATTTCTGCACTTTTTTGACACTGTTTTCTACTTTTCACACAAATGATACCCGGCCTGGAGCTTAGTTGGAAATGAGCTGTCCTGATTCACACGGTAGTATCTAAGTTCTGTGCACAGTTCTTAAGTTAATGTCTACGGACACATGATAGTTCGTTGTACTTGGTACACTTTAAGCACACAATGGGTGTATATGTAACCTATTTTACATAGATATTGTACTGTATTCATGTACTAACTATCACTCTACATTATTATGTGGGATTTCAGGTATTTTATCCTCTTAGATGGTAGAATTATGACCACCTGTACATCCGGTCATTTTGATGCATAACTTATGAATGACCGCACTGGGGGAGTTGTCAGTTGGACATTGCAGCGCACCTCCGTCAGAACTCGCTGGAGTTTTGCTACCGATAGATGACCCATAGTGCTGCCCCTGTGGTATATAATCTCTGGACTAAGCAGGTGTGATTTTTGGCTCACGTAGCAGCTCGGGTGGGATGCTCTCACCAAATTGGCCTAGTATGCTGGCATTTGTCCTAAAATAATAAACGAGCCTCGGATTAGGCAACGGAGGATTGGAATGTTACAAAAGAATTTTCAATTTTTCAATGCAGAAATTAAAATGCATCTTTCACATTTCATTTTACAAATACTTATAAAACATTGGAAATTGAATTTTTGAGTATTCACTAATTCCAGAAGGCTTCTGACCCGATTATTTCTGGTAGACATGGTCAGATTCATTCTTTTGGTAAATTTCTGGTCAGTCTTTAGTTGATCTTGAAAAATGACATGACCAAGATGAATTTTTGTTAGGCCTAATTCGATTTTCTCGGTTTGACAGTGAGACCGAAGAGTCGCAACCTATTAAAGCCATGTCTGAGCTTCAGTCAGTGTTTTGTCCAGTCATCAGTCTTCTGATATTTTATGTGTATTCTATAAGTTCACTATATGTATGTACATTGTCGGATTTGCCAGTCTCCTAACTAGTGTAGTTGCGCTATGTATGTCTGTCGTCTGATACTAGGTGTTTTGCAATATGTTCGTCTGTCACTCTTCTGTCTTTGTCTTGAAAAGTAAAGTTTTCGCATGTTTACATGGAATATCTCTAAGTGTCTGTTTATCGATATTTCATAGTCAAAAGTACCAGGTTATGTACCACCTTGAATAGTCGTTGCCATTTCGTTGGTATGGAAGTAGCCTAAATCTGTCTTGATCAAGTTCAAGATCACTGTTTTTGCACCGTTGTTTGTGTGTTTGTGGTAGAACTGACCCTTCCTCTATCAAATGGCTTTGGGGGCCCGTATAGAAGGTTTTATTCAGGGTAGGATGTCTACCCTTTAAAATTTTGTACCAATTGTTTACAGACATTACACGCAAATACATTATGAAAACATATTTTTCTTCTTTAAAAACCCTGGTCTGGTGGGGTTGTATGCAAGATGACCAGTCACCGGTGTTTTATGTGCATATTTTGGCATAGTTAAAAACCGGGGTTGTTCAGGTAACACCTGTTCATGGTTACCAGTAGCATGACCTGTAGTTGAAATGCCATTCTTAGGGCAAATAAACAAGATGCATTTTGGTCACTCTGGCTTTGACCTTTAACAATTTTTAAATATGGAGACACATTAAGAGTAGATTCTGGTGGGTAAAAGTTTTTGTTTGTTTGTGTCATCTGTGCTGGTTGTAGAAAGCATCGTAGTGTCTCATCTTGTAATATGTTATGATGTTTTGAAGGTCTGTTTTGGCTGTTGTAATAGTTTCCTTTTCTTTTTCCCATGCAAATATTTTATCAATCGTACAAGTTTTAGTTGGGGTAAGCACCCCAGAATTTAAAACAGTACAAGGGTTGTTCAGTATGCACAGGTAAAGGTACCAGAGAGAAAAAGGGGAGTCAATCTGGGGTTTTGCCAAGGGTAGATTTCAATGTTTCCCGAAAAGGTACGGCATTTGCAGTAACCTGTGTAATCACCCGGATTAACCAGTTCTTTCCGAAGACAAAAGGGTGCGCCGCTGTCCAGCAAACACTGGCATGCTAAACATTGCCATTGCATTGTGGAACACAAGATTGCCTCTGGAGGCTATTGCTGCGTTCACACTCTCAGATGAGCATAGTACTGTATGCCCCATTCTAGGTTTGAGTCTGTATGGGAATTTGGGGACATCGTTCACAGCTGTCGAAGCTCAACATATCGTTTCCCCACATACATCTTCAGCTTTGGGTGAAAGGTAAGGCCCACTCAACCTCACCTTTATTTTCAACTGCACATTTATTTTTTTACCACTATCTAAAGAGGTGTCGATCAAATGGCATTACTGGCTTTATACGCTGCCGGCCAGGGACTTATTACTATAATGGCCATAACAGGAACAAAAAAAACATTTGATCGCACGCCTGCATGCAGATCTTTTATTTGCGCTTTTTGATAACATTTTCAAGATGAGCCGGATAATCTGGCGATTGTCACACATTGAAGAAGTGTCATGAAAAAATTGACAGTAGATGCATTTGATACTTTACCCTTTTTTGTGGACTTTAGAAATGGGTTTTTTATTCTTCTGATAATTTTTGGTTGGGCTTTTACACAAGAAAACTATTTCGAGTCAATTGAGGTCTTAAAAATATCTCTGTTTGCAGAAAAATATTTTGAGCCTTTTTTCTCAAACTGCTCGATTTCTCAATGTCTGACTGCTGCAAAAATCTAGCAAAGGAGAAGGGATGGTAGATATAACCTTTTCCATAGCAATTTAAATTTTTTTAAACTATCAAAGTCTTTTTCCCATGTTAGCTGCTTTCAGCCACCTGTTTAGTACCATCTGAACATTTGAGACGTAATCAATGAATGTTCATTTTTTTTTAGGTTTAAAATTTTAGAATGACTCTGTACCCCGGGGCATCAAGTAAAAAGTGCTGCATAATCCCGTCACGGATGTATTGGTAGTTTGATTTGAGCTCTGTTGGTATATCTTCTATTACTTTAAGGGGCTCCCCACTTAGATTCTTCATATAAATAAGGGGCCCCCATATCTAAAGGAACTTGGTGATATCTAAATTGATACTCTACATTATCAGTCCAGGCTGCTATGGGGTCTTCTTTACCATAAAGGGGTTTATGATATTTTTTTATTTTTTGAACTTATTTTTCCCCTTGTTGACTTCTTAATTTAGGGCAGAGATCTCTGCGTGTGAGTCTACGTCCATGCCTTTCATTTTAATTGTGTCTTGATTCTGCTTGAATTTGTTTTTTTTTAACTCTTCCATTTCATCTACTCTTTTGCTTTAGTTCCCTTTTGATCTAGTTTCCTTTGCTTTAGTTTAATTCCCTTTTTTTAATCTTTCTCTTGATCTAATTGTTTTGTTTATCTCCTTATCGTTCTAACTGTTTTTTAATTGTCTTTCAGTTCTAACTGTTGTTGTTTAATCTCCTTTTCTTTTTGTTTTTTTATCTCAGCTAGTTGTGCCCTATGTTTTTTGCTTTATTTCCATTTCTTTTGTATAGTTTCCATCTCGTGTTTTCTGCTCCCTTCACGTTCCTTTCTCCGCATCCCATTTTTGTGTGCGTTCCTCTCTTTCAGCACTTTGCTTCTTTATATTTTGATCAGAAAAATTTTTTAATTCTTTCCGTGTGTCCTAATGCTTTGCCTTCTTTAATGAAATACGTAACGTTGACATGTGTTTGTTAATTATTCACTTATTTTCTTTGATAGGTTATGTTGTTCTTATTGATCACTATCATTTTGCTTTCTGTTTATACCCCGCCCAGATTTATCTTGCAGAAAAACAGAGTATACAAATTGTCAAGCGTTACAGCTGAAAAAGAGATGCACTATTAAACAATTTCATGCCAAAATATATAAGTGTACTCAGCTTTAACGTTGCCACAGGTCACCTTGGTACTTTAGGGTGGGAGACGTGTCGTTACCAGCAAACTATATTTTGGGACAAGGGCCGTAATCAGGTGTAGTTCGCCCTTTGATTTGCAGGGCCGTAGTAATCAGGCCTATTACACGATATGTTAACCCAGACCCTAAGGACAATGACTTAGACAATGACAGACAGATTCACGAACAACTAGAATATGTATTAAATAAATTAAATGTCAATGTCCTGTCTTTGCTCTATCAGTTATTGCCTTACGTTACTAATTTTTTTAATTTCTGTACGTGTTGTGCAGGCAAGTATCATCGCCTGGCCAAAAAATAGTTCCATCGTGACGGTAAACACAGAGAAAATATGACCAAAAATATACATATCTGGGTTTTTAAAAAAATAAGAAAAATCATAATGTTTAAATAAATAAATATATTCCTTTAGTAGTTGAAATAATAAATAATAAATGATATAACGTACCGATTCAGGCGAGCAGCTGTTTGGGAAATTTCTACACACTCGATTGCTGTATGCTAATGAGCCCAGACGACTGTTTGTCAATCATCTGACGTCACAGCACAGGCGATGAAAAATCGATATTGTCGGCTTTGTTTGTATCCCCGCCCCGAATCATTTTTGGTACTCATTTCTCAACAAAAAGGTAAATATATAAATAAATATGAGAAAGCAAGAATATTAATACTTACAGCTTTGATGAATACATACTTTGACTAAATAAATATTTCATAAACACAATTAAACAGTTTAATACGTCACGATAGGCACATTTCTAGCCCCCAAATTTTTCTCGTCTGCACAAATCATCGTCACTACACAAATTTAAAACCCCAGTCTTAGAGCCTCGTGGACGAGTGGAGTAGCTTGAATATTACATTCAAGCTTCACTTCTGACAACCACATTACCATTTTCTGTGGGTATTAGCTTGGCGCTTTCGCCAAGCCCACTTCTTGACACCACAATTACCCCTTTGGGTGTGGGTATTAGCTTGGCTCTTTCGTCCAAGCACCACTTCTTGACACAACCCAATTACCCTTTTGGGCCTTGTCTTTCTTTACTATAGTGTTATTTGCAGTATTTAAATGTTTGATTGGACATCTCTTATTCTTCTTCCACTGTCTTTCTTTCTATAGGTAATTTTACAAAGTTTTCAGTTAGTTCTTTCTCATATTTTTCCCTCACTGCCTCGTCTTTGAGGTTTTTTAAGTTTACTGATTCGCATGGCATGTATTTTCCTGGGACTTTGCTTTCTTCTACTGATGGTTCTTATTGTGGCAACGACTGCTTTGTGGTCTGTGTTTATGCTTAAGTTGGGCACTGCCCTTGCATCTAATATATTTCTCTTTATTTCTTGTTAATATAAATCAATTTGGCTTTTAGTATCTAGATCGTTCCATTTATACCAGGTGTATATCTGTGAGTCTTTGTGTTTATAGAATGCGTTTGTTATAGAGAGGTCGTGTCTATCAGTCTACATCCGTTATTATTTCTTTCATTATGTTGGTCGCCAAATGCTCCAAGATGTTTTTCTATGCCGGCTCTGTTGTGTCCTAGTCTTGCATTTAAGTCTCCCATAACTATGATGTTGTCCTGCTTATCTATTTTATTTAGCACGTCATGGATGTCTTCGTAGAATTCCTCGCACTCTTGCCCATTATTGTTTGTATTACATGGTGCATATATTTGTACATATGTTGTAATTGTTGTGTTCTTTTATTCTTACTTTTATGATTCTTTCTTATATATATATATATATATATATATTTTATTTCTAGTATTCTTGGCCGTGGTATTCTATGCATGTTCCTCAGAAACTACATTTCTACAGCCATTAGATGTTTTTGGTCTACTTGAAAGGTCTGACTAAATACACGATCTTGGTTTAATCAGTCAATCAGGTGCCGTCTCCACATGAAGGTTGACTGCAATGGTCCGCCAACACTGTCTGTCTCTCGGATTGACTGTACATGCTGTTCGTTAATCTCTTGATGTTATCTTCATACTTGTATTGTTATTTATCTCTTACTCGCTTATCTTCAACCTTACCCTCCAGAATGGTTTCATAAGAGTGTTATGACTTGTAACGTGTTTGTAATTTTTCGATTGCCTCAGTTTTATTTCTTTCATCAATCGCATCCCAGTACTCGGGATAAACCCGTAGATTAAGAACAGAGAAACCTTTTCTGTGCCAAGAACCATTAGTATAGTTGTAGCATAATACATGGGTTATGCAAAATTATCAGCATAAAAGTTAGCCCGCTATATTTGGTCAAACATGTAATTAACTCACCCCAAATGTGATGGCTGGAACAGCTTCTCTTTGGTGAGGCGTTGTAATTGTAGTTGGTGTTGGTGATGTTGCTATTATCAGCTGCTTTTTAGGGTTTGCTTGGCAGGTAGAGGAGCGGCTGGCCGAGTGGCTAGAACGCCGGACTCTCTTTCGGGAGACCCGAGTTCGATCCCTCGGTAAGGTGTGGGATTTTTTTCTGTCGGGGACAAAAAGAAAATCCTAACCTGCACAGTTCCCGGCGACTGCACTAGCCAGGCGGCCTTAATTCCTTAGGCTCAAAGACCCCTCTGCCATACACCGCAAGGTACTATGTTGGCAGTAAATGACAGCTTGGCAGGCAGGTGGGTAGTTAGGTAGGTAGGTAGGTAAGCAGGTAGGTGGGTGGGTAGACAGGTAGGGAGCTAGGTAAGCAGGCAAGTAAGTAGGTAGGTATGTAGGTAGGTAGGTAAGTAGGTAGGTAGGTAGGTAAGCGGGCATGCAGGCAGGTAGGTAGGAAGATATGTAGGCAGGCAAGCAAGTAAGTAGATATGCAAGTAAGTGGATATACAAGTAGGTAGGTAAGCAATCAGGCAGGTAAGTTAAGTAGGTAAGTATGCAATCAGGCAAGTAAGCAGGTAGGTATGCAATCAGGCAAGTAAGCAGGTAGGTATGCAATCAGGCAAGTAAGTAGGTAGGTATGCAGTCAGGCAAGCGAGCAAGTAAGTAGGTATGCAATCAGGCAGTCAGGCAAGTAAGTAGGTAGGTATGCAATCAGGCAGGCAGGCAAGTAAGTAGGTGGGTATGCAATCAGGCAGGCAGGTCAGTAAGTAGGTAGGTATGCAATCAGGCAGGCAAGCAAGTAGCTAGGTATGCAAGTAGGTAGGTATGCAATTAGGCAGGCATGCCAGTAAGTAGGTAGGTATGCAGTCAGGCACGCAAGCAAGTAGGTAGGTATGCAGTCAGGCAGGTAGGCATGCGGATAGGCAGGTAGAACTATGAGTATTTACTATAAAAACACCGGTGTAGAGGGAAGGAACTGAAGCACATAGTTATATGATGTGGGCAGTTTCGCGTGGAAGCTGCCAACATATACTGGTGCAATTGTTCCAACGCCAGTTAGGTGCTTCACACGTTCATGCACTCAAGATTTACACGTCAAAGCGCCATACAATGTAGGTCAATTAATCATGGTGCCGTTGATTTTATTTTGTTGTCTGTTACCTGGCAGATTCTTTGCTTTTTACCCCTTCGTTGTTCTTCTTTTAAGGTTGTCTGTCTGGAACAGATATTGACGAACATGTTTCTTGAAGTGTTCCTGTAGTCCGGTATTTTGATGGAATTTATATGGCTTATATTGTCACCATCTCCCCCGATGGTGTTTCCACCTTGTCGTGGTGGGGGAGCTTGAGTTTCTCAATGACCCTGAGAGCTATGCCGGCGGTAGCGTAGCTACCAGCAGGGCCTCCCAAGCCGGACAGGTCAAAGGGTAGAGAACAGACAAAGAGAAACACCCTGGTCCTCCAGGTTGGGGGTTGAAGCGTGGGGTTAACATCCCCACCTTTGTAAAAACCTTTCTTTGTTACGAAACAAATACATGAGCCTCGATATCGGACTGACTTATCTGGACAACGACCTTGGAACGTTTAAAGGACTTTTGAGAACAAAAGACATTAGAAATATTGACTCACTTAAAGGAAAAAGCCCAACAGATGGGGCTGGTTATCAACCAAGATAAGACAGAATATATGGTAATTTCAAGAGACGGAATGGCTAAAAACTCTGGCCACATACAAATAGATAATATGACCATTAAAGAACGGAAACATACAAATACCTGGGTACAATCTTCAACTGCTCCAACATCATAAGGGAAGAAATACAAACTAGAATCAACTCTGGAAATAAGATATACTATGCACTACAACATCTACTAAAATCAAAGGCGCTATCTCGTAACACCAAAATCACAATATACAAAACACTGATCAGACCAGTTGTGCTGTATGGCTCTGAAACCTGGAGTACAACGAAAGGAGACGAAGCCTTGTTACAAACCTTTGAGAACAAAATTTTAAGACGCATCTTTGGACCCATTAGGGATACACAAAGTGGAGAGTGGAAAAGAAGAAGTAACAAAGACATTTATGATTTGTTTAAGTCCCCGCTAATCACTGGTATCATGAAGGCTAATAGACTACAATGGCTGGGGCATATAGAAGAATGGAAGATAATAGGGAAACAAAACTCGCTTACACTCAGGAAATAAATGACCGTAGACCCCGAGGTAGACCAAGAAGGCGGTGGAGAGATAATATACATACAGACCTACAAGCACTTGGAATCAACGACTGGCAAGAGAAGGTCCACCAGAGAGACGAATGGAGACAGATTGTATTTGCAGCAAAGAACCTCAATGGCTCGGAACGCTGAAGAAGAGAAGAGAGATTGTCATCATTATTGCTACTACCGCTACTGATACTGCTACTGCTACTACTATGCTGCTACTACTATTACACAACTACAACTACTACTTTCACTACACTACTACTACTACTACTACTACTACTACTACTACTACTATTACTACTACTACTATCACTACTATTACTGCTACTACTACTACTACTACTACTACTACTACTACTACTACTACTACTACTACTACTACTACTACTACTACTACTACTACAAGTATATGCTGCTACTACTATTACACAACTACTACTATTACTATTACTACTACGATCACCATAATGCTACTACTACTGTTACTACTACTGCTACTACTAATATTACTACGCTGCTACTAATGGTGGTACAACAACTACTACTACTATGTTGCTACTTCTACTGATGTTACTACCAATGTTACTTCACTGCTACTACTACAACTGCTACTACACTGCTACTACTGTTACTAGTACATTACTGCTGTGCTACTACTATTACTATATATATAGCAAGGTACAAGAGGAACAAGATGAGATGGGGAGACAACCAGAATTCTACATGAAATGTAGAGCTATTTCTAAAGCAGTCTGTTTATGTCAAATGGCAGACGCGTACAGCGCAAATATGAGAAAATCATGCGTGCAATCAGCGTGCCTGCCTGTCTGTCTGTCTGTCTGCCTGCCTGCCTGTCTGTCTGTCTGTCTGTCTGTCTGTCTGTCTGTCTACCTGAGTCTAGAGCGTGAGAGTGAATGAGTGAGCGGGAGAGTGAATGAGTGAGCGGGAGAGTAAATGAGTGAGCGGGAGAATGAATGAGTGAGCGGGAGAGTGAATGAGTGAGCGTGAGAGTGAATGATTGAGCGTGAGAGTGAATGAGTGAGCGGGAGAGTGAATGAGTGAGCGGGAGAGTGAATGAGTGAGCGTGAGAGCGAATGCGTGAGCGTGAGAGTGAATGAGTGAGCGGGAGAGTGAATTAGTGAGAGTGAGAGTGAATGAGAGAGAAAGAGAGAGAGAGTGTGTGTGTGTGTGCGTACGCATGCGTGTGAGTGTGTGTATATGAAAGAATACAGAGAATACAGATTCACGAACAACTAGAATATGTATTAAATAAATTAAATGTCAATGTCCTGTCTTTGCTCTATCAGTTATTGCCTTACGTTACTAATTTATTTAATTTCTGTACGTGTTGTGCAGGCAAGTATCATCTGCCTGGCCAAAAAATAGTTCCATCGTGACGGTAAACACAGAGAAAATATGACCAAAAATATACATATCTGGTTTTAAAGAAATAAGAATAACATCATAATGTTTAAATAAATAAATATATTCCTTTAGTAGTTGAAATGAATAAATAATAAATGATATAACGTACCGATTCAGGCGAGCAGCTGTTTGGCAAATTTCTACACACTCGATTGCTGTATGCTAATGAGCCCAGACGACTGTTTGTCAATCATCTGACGTCACAGCACAGCGCGATGAAAAATCGATATTGTCGGCTTTGTTTTGTATCGCTCCGCCCTGAATCATTTTTGGTACTCATTTCTCAACAAAAAGGTAAATATATAAATAAATATGAGAAAGCAAGAATATTAATACTTACAGCTTTGATGAATACATACTTTGACTAAATAAATATTTCATAAACACAATTAAACAGTTTAATACGTCACGATAGGCACATTTCTAGCCCGCAAATTTCTCTCGTCTGCACAAATCATCGTCACTACACAAATTAAACCCTAGTCTTAGAGCCTCGTGGACGAGTGGAGTAGCTTGAATATTACATTCAAGCTTCACTTCTGACAACCACAATTACCATTTACTGTGGGTATTAGCTTGGCGCTTTCGTCCAAGCACCACTTCTTGACACCACAATTACCCTTGGCTGTGGGTATTAGCTTGGCTCTTTCGTCCAAGCACCACTTCTTGACACCACAATTACCCTGGCCTGTCAACAACTTAACTGACAGGTTTCATCGGGTACTTCTCACACACTCGTACAAGACAACTTGCAAGTCGTGTGGGAGGCAAAATGCATGGTCCATTTTATTGCCGTTGGCTCGCTTACAAGCGGTAAACAGTCGCTAATGCAATACACAATATATAGCCACAGAATTATCTAACACAAACTGCTAACCCTATGCTAACTCTATCTACGAGTGAACCCAAAACTCCTAACGTTATTCTAAACCGATGTGAACGCCCCAAGTCCAGTCTCCCGTCTGCCGGACATCTCTCCCGTGGTTACACACCCCGCGGGGGTGACCTTCTCCTTCGTGCGTGTTACCTCACATCGCACGCTGCTGGCAAAACGTGGCCTGTTGAGTGTCTACTCAACTGTGCTCTGGCTTCATGAGGTGCGGTGGTATCGTGATTAGAGTGCTAACTCTCTGAACACCGCCTGCGTGTATTCTGAGGGAGTGGCTAACCTTCCACGATTCCCTCATCTCCCCTGCTCTTGCCTCGGGCACCGTATCTCCTCCTGGTCCCTCCAGGATTGACCGCTCTCCCTGGCGGAGGGGATGCGGTTGAGTCTTTGACACATCTATTTTCAATCTCATCTTCTGATTTCCATTTGATGATATTATACCTCATAGGTACTTGAAACTCTTTACTTGTTTCAATAGATGTTCGTTTAGGTGAATCGTTGTTGCTTTTTCTTCTTTAGTCACAGTCATTACCTCTGTTTTACTTGTGCTGATTTTCATGTTATGTTGCCTACACACTTCATTTAGACTATTCATGTGGTCTTATAATTCAGCTTCTGATTTTCCTATGAGTGCTTGGCCGTCCGCAAACAGGAGTTTCTCTAATGGTTAGATTTGCAGATGGTTCTTCTTCTGTGTTCTCGTCACACAGTGATCTTGCGGTCTCTGTTTGGCTGGTTTCTTTACATATGTTGTCTATATATGTTATGAACCAGAGAGGGGACAGAACACAACCTTGTCGTACTCCGGATCTTATTGTGAAGGGTTCTGAGTGTCCTCCAGTTGCTCTCACTATGCATTCACTGTTGTTGTATAAGCTTCTACATAGGTTTGTTAGATGTGTACTCACTCTATAATGTTTAAGGGTTTCCAACAGCTTGTTTCTATCTACTCTATCAAATGCCTTTTCTTGGTTGACAAAGGCTAAGTAGAGTGCTTCAATTGAATTCGATTGATTTGTCTATAAGTTATCTAAGAACAAAAATGGCATGTGTCCATCCTTTGTTTTTTTCCTAAATCTAAGTTGTGTTTCACTTAGCTGGGGTTCTATAGTAGTTCGTAATCTTTTCTCAAGAATTTTGCAAAATATTTTCCCAGTATGACTCAACAGTGAAATGCCACTGTATTGTGTTGAGTCTCTTTTGCTGCCTTTGGTTTTCCAAATTGGGATAATTGTGGCGTTTCCCCAGTACTCGTGGTGTCTGTTGTTCTACCCAAACATGGTTGAATAGTCTATGTAGCCATGCTGTTTCTACTTCTCTTGCTGCTTTAATTAGTTCATTTGGTATTTCATCTTGTCCTGGCGATTTGTTCAATGGGGCTAATCTGATGGCTTCTATAATTGCTTCTTTCAGTATGTCTGGTTCTAGATTTTCGATGGTATCTGTGTCGGTTTCTTGAATTCCTGTGACATCTGATGGGATGTTGAGAAGTTGTTTGAAGTACTGTTTCCATCTTATTAGGATTTGTTTTTGTTCACTTAATGGTTCTCCATTTTCGCTGTTAATTATTTCAGTTGGGTCAAAGGATTCTACTCTGGTTCTCATTGCACTTATCTTTTTAGTAGAAGTTTCTAGTTGCTTCCTTGTAGTTTTTATTTAAGGTTTCTCCATACCCCTCCCAGTCTTTTTATTTTTATCTCTTTACTATTCTAGTCACATGTCTTCTCGCTATTCTATATTCTATGTAATCGCATTCCTGTTTGCTCTTCGACCACTATTTATATTTTTCCTTTTTGTCTTTTACAGCTTTCTTTACTTCTGCGTTCCACCAACTTGTTATTTTCTGTATCCGTGTTTTGTGGGGTTTTTTTCTCTCGCCGTTCCACGTGTTATTTTTGCAGTATTTAAATGTTTGATTTGGACATCTCTTATTCTTCTTCCACTGTCTTTCTTTCTATAGGTAATTTTACAAAGTTTTCAGTTAGTTCTTTCTCATATTTTTCCCTCACTGCCTCGTCTTTGAGGTTTTTTAAGTTTACTGATTCGCATGGCATGTATTTTCCTGGGACTTTGCTTTCTTCTACTGATGGTTCTTATTGTGGCAACGACTGCTTTGTGGTCTGTGTTTATGCTTAAGTTGGGCACTGCCCTTGCATCTAATATATTTCTCTTTATTTCTTGTTAATATAAAATCAATTTGGCTTTTAGTATCTAGATCGTTCCATTTATACCAGGTGTATATCTGTGAGTCTTTGTGTTTATAGAATGCGTTTGTTATAGAGAGGTCGTGTCTATCAGTCTACATCCGTTATTATTTCTTTCATTATGTTGGTCGCCAAATGCTCCAAGATGTTTTTCTATGCCGGCTCTGTTGTGTCCTAGTCTTGCATTTAAGTCTCCCATAACTATGATGTTGTCCTGCTTATCTATTTTATTTAGCACGTCATGGATGTCTTCGTAGAATTCCTCGCACTCTTGCCCATTATTGTGTGTATTACATGGTGCATATATTTGTACATATGTTGTAATTGTTTGTTCTTTTATTCTTACTTTTATGATTCTTTCTTATATATATATATATATATATATTTTATTTCTAGTATTCTTGGCCGTGGTATTCTATGCATGTTCCTCAGAAACTACATTTCTACAGCCATTAGATGTTTTTGGTCTACTTGAAAGGTCTGACTAAATACACGATCTTGGTTTAATCAGTCAATCAGGTGCCGTCTCCACATGAAGGTTGACTGCAATGGTCCGCCAACACTGTCTGTCTCTCGGATTGACTGTACATGCTGTTCGTTAATCTCTTGATGTTATCTTCATACTTGTATTGTTATTTATCTCTTACTCGCTTATCTTCAACCTTACCCTCCAGAATGGTTTTCATAAGAGTGTTATGACTTGTAACGTGTTTGTAATTTTTCGATTGCCTCAGTTTTATTTCTTTCATCAATCGCATCCCAGTACTCGGGATAAACCCGTAGATTAAGAACAGAGAAACCTTTTCTGTGCCAAGAACCATTAGTATAGTTGTAGCATAATACATGGGTTATGCAAAATTATCAGCATAAAAGTTAGCCCGCTATATTTGGTCAAACATGTAATTAACTCACCCCAAATGTGATGGCTGGAACAGCTTCTCTTTGGTGAGGCGTGTAATTGTAGTTGGTGTTGGTGATGTTGCTATTATCAGCTGCTTTTTAGGGTTTGCTTGGCAGGTAGAGGAGCGGCTGGCCGAGTGGCTAGAACGCCGGACTCTCTTTCGGGAGACCCGAGTTCGATCCCTCGGTAAGGTGTGGGATTTTTTTCTGTCGGGGACAAAAAGAAAATCCTAACCTGCACAGTTCCCGGCGACTGCACTAGCCAGGCGGCCTTAATTCCTTAGGCTCAAAGACCCCTCTGCCATACACCGCAAGGTACTATGTTGGCAGTAAATGACAGCTTGGCAGGCAGGTGGGTAGTTAGGTAGGTAGGTAGGTAAGCAGGTAGGTGGGTGGGTAGACAGGTAGGGAGCTAGGTAAGCAGGCAAGTAAGTAGGTAGGTATGTAGGTAGGTAGGTAAGTAGGTAGGTAGGTAGGTAAGCGGGCATGCAGGCAGGTAGGTAGGAAGATATGTAGGCAGGCAAGCAAGTAAGTAGATATGCAAGTAAGTGGATATACAAGTAGGTAGGTAAGCAATCAGGCAGGTAAGTTAAGTAGGTAGGTATGCAATCAGGCAAGTAAGCAGGTAGGTATGCAATCAGGCAAGTAAGCAGGTAGGTATGCAATCAGGCAAGTAAGTAGGTAGGTATGCAGTCAGGCAAGCGAGCAAGTAAGTAGGTATGCAATCAGGCAGTCAGGCAAGTAAGTAGGTAGGTATGCAATCAGGCAGGCAGGCAAGTAAGTAGGTGGGTATGCAATCAGGCAGGCAGGTCAGTAAGTAGGTAGGTATGCAATCAGGCAGGCAAGCAAGTAGCTAGGTATGCAAGTAGGTAGGTATGCAATTAGGCAGGCATGCCAGTAAGTAGGTAGGTATGCAGTCAGGCACGCAAGCAAGTAGGTAGGTATGCAGTCAGGCAGGTAGGCATGCGGATAGGCAGGTAGAACTATGAGTATTTACTATAAAACACCGGTGTAGAGGGAAGGAACTGAAGCACATAGTTATATGATGTGGGCAGTTTCGCGTGGAAGCTGCCAACATATACTGGTGCAATTGTTCCAACGCCAGTTAGGTGCTTCACACGTTCATGCACTCAAGATTTACACGTCAAAGCGCCATACAATGTAGGTCAATTAATCATGGTGCCGTTGATTTTATTTTGTTGTCTGTTACCTGGCAGATTCTTTGCTTTTTACCCCTTCGTTGTTCTTCTTTTAAGGTTGTCTGTCTGGAACAGATATTGACGAACATGTTTCTTGAAGTGTTCCTGTAGTCCGGTATTTTGATGGAATTTATATGGCTTATATTGTCACCATCTCCCCCGATGGTGTTTCCACCTTGTCGTGGTGGGGGAGCTTGAGTTTCTCAATGACCCTGAGAGCTATGCCGGCGGTAGCGTAGCTACCAGCAGGGCCTCCCAAGCCGGACAGGTCAAAGGGTAGAGAACAGACAAAGAGAAACACCCTGGTCCTCCAGGTTGGGGGTTGAAGCGTGGGGTTAACATCCCCACCTTTGTAAAAACCTTTCTTTGTTACGAAACAAATACATGAGCCTCGATATCGGACTGACTTATCTGGACAACGACCTTGGAACGTTAAAGGACTTTTGAGAACAAAAGACATTAGAAATATTGACTCACTTAAAGGAAAAAGCCCAACAGATGGGGCTGGTTATCAACCAAGATAAGACAGAATATATGGTAATTTCAAGAGACGGAATGGCTAAAAACTCTGGCCACATACAAATAGATAATATGACCATTAAAAGAACGGAAACATACAAATACCTGGGTACAATCTTCAACTGCTCCAACATCATAAGGGAAGAAATACAAACTAGAATCAACTCTGGAAATAAGATATACTATGCACTACAACATCTACTAAAATCAAAGGCGCTATCTCGTAACACCAAAATCACAATATACAAAACACTGATCAGACCAGTTGTGCTGTATGGCTCTGAAACCTGGAGTACAACGAAAGGAGACGAAGCCTTGTTACAAACCTTTGAGAACAAAATTTTAAGACGCATCTTTGGACCCATTAGGGATACACAAAGTGGAGAGTGGAAAAGAAGAAGTAACAAAGACATTTATGATTTGTTTAAGTCCCCGCTAATCACTGGTATCATGAAGGCTAATAGACTACAATGGCTGGGGCATATAGAAAGAATGGAAGATAATAGGGAAACAAAACTCGCTTACACTCAGGAAATAAATGACCGTAGACCCCGAGGTAGACCAAGAAGGCGGTGGAGAGATAATATACATACAGACCTACAAGCACTTGGAATCAACGACTGGCAAGAGAAGGTCCACCAGAGAGACGAATGGAGACAGATTGTATTTGCAGCAAAGAACCTCAATGGCTCGGAACGCTGAAGAAGAGAAGAGAGATTGTCATCATTATTGCTACTACCGCTACTGATACTGCTACTGCTACTACTATGCTGCTACTACTATTACACAACTACAACTACTACTTTCACTACACTACTACTACTACTACTACTACTACTACTACTACTACTATTACTACTACTACTATCACTACTATTACTGCTACTACTACTACTACTACTACTACTACTACTACTACTACTACTACTACTACTACTACTACTACTACTACAAGTATATGCTGCTACTACTATTACACAACTACTACTATTACTATTACTACTACGATCACCATAATGCTACTACTACTGTTACTACTACTGCTACTACTAATATTACTACGCTGCTACTAATGGTGGTACAACAACTACTACTACTATGTTGCTACTTCTACTGATGTTACTACCAATGTTACTTCACTGCTACTACTACAACTGCTACTACACTGCTACTACTGTTACTAGTACATTACTGCTGTGCTACTACTATTACTATATATATAGCAAGGTACAAGAGGAACAAGATGAGATGGGGAGACAACCAGAATTCTACATGAAATGTAGAGCTATTTCTAAAGCAGTCTGTTTATGTCAAATGGCAGACGCGTACAGCGCAAATATGAGAAAATCATGCGTGCAATCAGCGTGCCTGCCTGTCTGTCTGTCTGTCTGCCTGCCTGCCTGTCTGTCTGTCTGTCTGTCTGTCTGTCTGTCTGTCTACCTGAGTCTAGAGCGTGAGAGTGAATGAGTGAGCGGGAGAGTGAATGAGTGAGCGGGAGAGTAAATGAGTGAGCGGGAGAATGAATGAGTGAGCGGGAGAGTGAATGAGTGAGCGTGAGAGTGAATGATTGAGCGTGAGAGTGAATGAGTGAGCGGGAGAGTGAATGAGTGAGCGGGAGAGTGAATGAGTGAGCGTGAGAGCGAATGCGTGAGCGTGAGAGTGAATGAGTGAGCGGGAGAGTGAATTAGTGAGAGTGAGAGTGAATGAGAGAGAAAGAGAGAGAGTGTGTGTGTGTGTGCGTACGCATGCGTGTGAGTGTGTGTATATGAAAGAATACAGAGAGAGAGAGAGAGAGAGAGAGAGAGAGAGAGAGAGGGGAGAGAGAGAGAGAGAGAGAGAGAGAGAGAGAGCTGAGCAGATGCATGTCATGTAACACGCATGTTATGTAACACGCGAATCCATATGTTTGTGTATTCTCATCTGTCATATTATAAGTTAAATACCATTTGATTTTATCAGGTATAATCTAAACTTATGTTCATTACTGTAGTTTGAGTGAGAGAGTGAGTGTGAATGAGAGACAGAATGAGTGAGCGTGAGAGTGAATGAGTGAGCGTGAGAGTGAATGAGTGAGCGTGAGAGTGAATGAGTGAGCGTGAGAGTGAATGAGTGAGCGTGAGAGTGAATGAGTGAGCGGGAGAGTGAATGATTGAGCGTGAGAGTGAATGAGTGAGCGGGAGAGTGAATGAGTGAGAGTGAATGAGTGAGCGGGAGAGTGAATGAGTGAGAGTGAATGAGTGAGCGTGAGGGTGAATGAGTGAGCGGGAGAGTGAATGAGTGAGCGTGAGAGCGAATGAGTGAGCTGGAGAGTGAATGAGTGAGAGTGTCTGTGTGTGGGAGTGAATGAGTGTGAGTGAATGAGTGAGAGTGAATGAGTGAGCGGGAGAGTGAATGAGTGAGCGGGAGAGTGAATGAGTGAGCGGGAGAGTGAATGAAGGAGCGGAAGAGTGAATGAGTGAGCGGGAGAGTGAATTAGTGAGAGTGAATGAGTGAGCGGGAGAGTGAATGAGTGAGCGGGAGAGTGAATGATTGAGCGGGAGAGTGAATGAGTGAGCGTGAGAGTGAATGAGTGAGCGTGAGAGTGAATGAGTGAGCGTGAGAGTGATTGAGTGAGCGTGAGAGTGAATGAGTGAGAGTGAATGAGTGAGCGTGAGAAGGAATGAGTGAGCGTGAGAGTGAATGAGTGAGCGTGAGAGTGAATCAGTGAGCGGGAGAGTGAATGATTGAGCGTGAGAGTGAATGAGTGGGCGTGTGAGTAAATGAGTGAGCGTGAGAGTGAATGAGTGAGCGGCAGAGTGAATGAGTGAGCGGGACAGTGAATGAGTGAGCGTGAGAGTGAATGAATGAGCGTGAGAGTGAATGAGTGAGCGGGAGAGTGAATGATTGAACGGGAGAGTGAATGAGTGAGCGGGAGAGACAGAATGAGTGAGCGTGAGAGTGAATGGGTGAGCGGGAGAATGAATGAGTGAGCGGGACAGTGAATGAGTGAGCGGGAGAGTGAATGAGTGAACGGGAGAGTGAATGAGTGAGCGGGAGAGTGAATGAGTGAGAGTGTGTGTGTGTGAGTGAATGAGAGAGAGAATGAGAGAGAGAGAGTGTGTGTGGTGTGTGTGTGTGTGTGTGTGTGTGTGTGTGTGTGTGTGTGTGTGTGTGTGTGTGTGTGTGTGTGTGTGTGTGTGTGTGTGTGTGTGTGTGTGTGTGTGTGTGTGTGTGTGTGTGTGTGTGTGTGTGTGTGTGTGTGTGTGTGTGTGTGTGTGTGTGTGTGTGTGTGTGTGTGTGTGTGTGTGTGTGTGTGTGTGTGTGTGTGTGTGTGTGTGTGTGTGTGTGTGTGTGTGTGTGTGTGTGTGTGTGTGTGTGTGTGTGTGTGTGTGTGTGTGTGTGTGTGTGTGTGTGTGTGTGTGTGTGTGTGTGTGTGTGTGTGTGTGTGTGTGTGTGTGTGTGTGTGTGTGTGTGTGTGTGTGTGTGTGTGTGTGTGTGTGTGTGTGTGTGTGTGTGTGTGTGTGTGTGTGTGTGTGTGTGTGTGTGTGTGTGTGTGTGTGTGTGTGTGTGTGTGTGTGTGTGTGTGTGTGTGTGTGTGTGTGTGTGTGTGTGTGTGTGTGTGTGTGTGTGTGTGTGTGTGTGTGTGTGTGTGTGTGTGTGTGTGTGTGTGTGTGTGTGTGTGTGTGTGTGTGTGTGTGTGTGTGTGTGTGTGTGTGTGTGTGTGTGTGTGTGTGTGTGTGTGTGTGTGTGTGTGTGTGTGTGTGTGTGTGTGTGTGTGTGTGTGTGTGTGTGTGTGTGTGTGTGTGTGTGTGTGTGTGTGTGTGTGTGTGTGTGTGTGTGTGTGTGTGTGTGTGTGTGTGTGTGTGTGTGTGTGTGTGTGTGTGTGTGTGTGTGTGTGTGGTGTGTGTGTGTGTGTGTGTGTGTGTGTGTGTGTGTGTGTGTGTGTGTGTGTGTGTGTGTGTGGGACGCGCTGGCATCACTACTTTTACGTCACATACTTTTTATGTACACATTTTTCTCCATGTTTAGCCTTGTTTATGTTTACAACATTCATTTCACAATGTTTATTTTTCTTCCTATGTAAATGTATAATGCTCTTGATGAACGAAAGACGAGTGATTGGAAGGGCCGAATGTAAGACGGGCCTGCGCGCCCAATTTGTGACCCTAATAAAGTTGATTTGATTTTGATTTGATTTGATTTAACTTTTTTATTTATATATGTATGCGACTGTTTAATCTTGAACTTTCTATGTCGTAAAAAATCAAGTACGTTTATATATCAACTATCACCAATACTGAAACTTCAAAATACAGTGTATACATATGTCCGCAAAACGACACATAATAAATAGCATATTCATATGTAGCCGAGGGGAAAAGAAGACAAGTGGAAAGACTGATGTTTCCTTTGCTACGGTGCTAAGAGGTAGAGAGTAACTCTGACTTCGTTATGGCCAAAGAGGAAAAGGAGTAAAAAGAGAGAGAACCTCACACCGCCCTCAACTGGCAAAAAATATGATAGTGATTAGGTCAGAATATACGAGATCTTGGGCAGGGGCCTCAACTCTGGATAATAACTGTTATATTTGAGGTCCAGGCTATGAATTAAGGTGTTAGACTGTGGTGGTAACCGAGTGGTTGTAAAAACTAAAAGGGACTAAACAAGCAAATCAAGCACAGTACAAAATTAGCTCTTTATTTATCAATTACTACAACCTTGGTAACAATTTGTGTTCAAACACATTGAATACTACATTCAATAACGGATACAACAGACAACTGCATATGTAAAACATCAACCAAGGGTGGCCCCTTTTCAGTCACAATGGCTTAAGATAACAAAGTACACCAAGTACCACAACACAGGTGCTTCAAACAGTAGCTGAGTAGAATGACACAATAAAGGACTTTGACACAGGCAACAATAAGACACTACAAAACCATAAGTTACAAAACATAAATCCTAACACGCGACATAAACAAAAGAGTTGTGATAAAAATTACTACCCCACTACGAACCCAGGCCTGCTGACACTAACTAGTCAACCGCTCGGCTTTCTCCTATGACATAGATTGACCACAGATCAGCTCAGGGAATTATTCCCACATCTGACAACAACAGAACAGCACTTTTGTTCCTATCAACAAGCCGAAACAGGACACACTGCCCACATATCTCATCAGCACGAACCAAACTGGCTGACTGCTAACACAAAACTGGCTTCCGCTCTCTTTGTCTTGCTAGAGTTCCGGCAGTTGCCAGAGTCAAACTGCTTTAACAGGCCAAACCAAGGTGCATCGGTTTGGTGCTGTGACACACACAAACACTATGTTACCAAAGTCAGACTTTGGCGTTTTCCAAATCACACTTACGCAAAGTCAACACCTGTGTCAGACGTTATCAGACAGTGGGATCAAAACCGTGTGTCACATTTATTGAAAGACAAAAGATCACATGGTTTGACCATGTAGTTAGATTGCAACACCATCAACTGCCAGCATTGGCCCTACACCAAAGATCATCCGCGGCGAGAGCAAGAGGACTCCCAAGAAGAAAATGGATTGGCGACATCAAAGACACTGTACAATCACACGGAACGACACTATCCAGTGCCACCCATGGAGCACTGGAACGCCAATTATTCCTTCCCACGACACTTGACGGAATAAATGAAAGATTGTGATGCTGAGTACGGGGGTTATAGTCTATGACGTGTGGCTTTGATCATCGTGTCTCTCAAAAGCCCTCTGTCTCGTGTACTGCTAATCTTCTTATAGTTCATGACGTGTACATGAGTGGAGTAGGAAGTTTCAAAACAGCGTGACCTCTGTCCTATGAAGAAGTACAGCAGGTGGTTTATGAATGGTTACACACGCGACCAAGAGACTTTTTTCATCACGAATCCAAGTACTTTATCGGTACTGGAGGACTTGTATTGAAAGAACTGGTGACTGCATCGAAAAGTGATGCATATGCACTTTACTGTTTTAGAATATGTTCACCCAAACAAGATACATAAAACATTTAAGGTTTTCACTTGAAGCACTTTCGTACAATCCGCTGGCAGCAGCAAAGAAATTTATGTTGGTATTTAGTGACAATTTGCCGGTATATTGGCTCACACAAAGGAACAAGAATATAGATTAGCCCGGGAAGGTAACCCGGTCCAACAAATTCCCGAAGAAGTGGGATGTGTCCGCCGAAAGGTGCAAATATCTCAGCTCTGCTTTAAACAGGCACGGCGCAATTACGTCTAAAACAGCATTCCGGACGAACGCAGAAGAAGATTAGACCGTGGTGGGCTTGAGTTGGCAAGGTGAATAACTCTGCAACATTGCTTGGGCACAACACTACAAAACAGTTTCCAAATTCTGAGAGAAAGAAGTCTGAGACGTCGAGAGGATGGACTTCATTTCATCGGGTTTCATCCTATATGGCTCGGTCCCTTTCCACAGGGTGGCCTGCCGAAAGCGTCGCATAAAGCACGAACTCCGTAGATCCAGTGACGACTCCCAGGAGTCTCCGAGAAAATATGCACTCGTGAACCGAAAGAAGTAGCCCGGAATCGAACCCACAACTTTCGGAGCGCGAGGCAGACCACTTGACAATTTCGCCAGGGATATTTGTTTTCCAAACTTTGATCTATAATAGCATATCATTAGACCCTTTGGACAACTGTCACTGGCCGTCTTGACAGACGATAGTTTGTTACACTGTGCTTCTAATAAGGTACATCAACTACCACCCATGCCGGTAGCGAATGTTATAGCTCTCCGTAGCACACAACCTGGGCTGAATTGTAGAGACAATGTGTTGCCCATGTAGCATGATCTCTCTCTCTCTCTCTCTCTCTCTCTCTCTCTCTCTCTCTCTCTCTCTCTCTCTCTCTCTCTCTCTCTCTCTCTCTCTCTCTCTCTCTCTCTCTCTCTCTCTCTCTCTCTCTCTCTCTCTCTCTCTCTCTCTCTCTCTTCATTTGACTTTCATTTGACAGTGTTTTTTTTCCCGATGTGAATGTACCATGCGTAATATGCATTGTTTATGCTTACAAAATCCATTTGACAATGTTTTTTTCCCCTATGTAAATGTAAAATGCACATTTAATGAATGAAAGATGAGTGATCGAAAGGGCCGAATGTAAGACGGGCCTGCGTGCCCAATTTGTTACCCTTTTAAAATAAAGTTTGTTCGTTCGTTCGTTCGTTCGTTTTCTCTCTCTCTCTCTCTCTCTCTCTCTCTCTCTCTCTCTCTCTCTCTCTCTCTCTCTCTCTCTCTCTCTCTCTCTCTCTCTCTCTCTCTCTCTCTCTCTCTCTCTCTCTCTGCCTGCCTAGTTTACTCCAGACGAATAATAACACAAAAATATAATGGAATAAGACAAGCTGCAGAAGTTGGTGGATCCGCAAAGCAATGCTCTAACTGTCCACCTGTCAGAGTTTCCATCCTAGACCAGCTGTCGACCAAAGCTTGGGGTCATCTATAGCAAATATATAACTTGACAACATCTGTTCATCTACAGCCCATAGACAGAAAACAAGAGAACCTCTGTTCATCTACAGCCCATGCATAGGCAACCCGAGAACCTCTATTCATGTACAGCACATGGATAGACAACATGAGAACCTCTGTTCATCTACAGCCCATAGACAGACAACCTGAGAAGCTGTGTTCATCTGCAGCCCATAGATAGACAACCTGAGAAACTCTGTTCATCTGCAGCCAATAGACAGATAACCTGAGAACCTCTGTTCATCTACAGCCCATGAACAGGCAACTCAAGAACCTCTATTCATGTACAGCTCATAGTCAGACAACCTGAGAACCTCTGTTTATCTACAGCCCATGGACAGACAACTTGATAACCTTTGTTCATCTACAGCACATTGACAGATAACTTGAGAACCTTTGAACAGAACAGACACTGTAACCCTATTGCAAGTAATTTATAATTGCCCGTATTGTTTCGGTAATTCAGCATCCGCTGTGACCTTACATCTGATGTTATTATTGTCCCCAAGCGGGTATTATATTTGGACACTCAATATCCCCAAGACACTTTCGTTGTGTTTGGTAATTCTCTGGAGGTGTGTACGTCTGTTGTTGCAATCGTGTCTGGAATTCGCTTTCAGCTTTCTTGTTTTTAACGTCAACGAGTTTCGAATCTGCTTAGAAGAATACTGTTCCACTCAACTGAGTTTTTTTTTCCACGTTATGAGAAGACAAAAACTGGAACATGTTGTAACACTTGGAAAGATTTGCGGAAAGAGAGATAGAGGAAGACAGCGTGAAAAGATTATTGACAGTTTTTTTTTTCATGGCACGGAAGGAAGTCAACACACGAATTGATCCATGACGTTGGAGATCGTAATTTGTGGAGAGGCATGAACGCCCACACCAGTCGGCAAGGCACTGGATGATGATAATGTGTTTGTTCTAGTGCTTTCCCCAAGTTATCCATTGCTGTTGCTGTCTAGCGGGCTATGGTGAGTAATTACAATTCTACTAACTTGCGTTCGTCTTAACCTTTTCTGTCCATGACAGGTTTGTGGCAACGTCCTGCAAAAAGCATGCGGCACTTAAACTGTCTAATAAGACGGCGCAGTGGCTTTAGGACGGTTAGCGGGGTAGGGGTATCCCCTATCAAAGGAGATGTAAGACGCCTCCTTTCCTCCGTTAGTCTACGGGACACCCTTGGGCAAGGTGGAGTACCCGTTTAGCCCCCCGATCAGGGTTACGTGAAGCCATGGAAGCAGGTGGTGGATGGAGTGTGAGAGCAACCGACAGATTGTTGTTGGTTATGGTCTTGCACTCTGCGGCGATAGGCAGATGATCTCATCAGTAGAGACAATGGCTATGGCCACCGACTAGTACAGTCACTGCCCAGAAGGAAAGCAACGGCAAACTACCTTCTGCAAAACTTGCCAAGAAACCATAACAACCATGAAAGAAAACATAATAAGAAAGAGATCTGGTGGCGAGACCCCAGGCCAGGCAGATCAGATAACACTGGGGAAGAGTGTGACGCAGGGACCAGTACTAGTAATCGTGATGACGGAGTTAATCCTGACTGTGTTACCAAGGAAATCCCCTGTGTCAGACTAAGAAACAGAGTGAGAATGGCAACATGGAATGTGAGAAGTTTGTATGAGGGAAAGCTTAAAGTAGTGTGTGATGAGATTGAGAGGTTAAACATTCACATTTTAGGAATTAGTGAACATCGCTGGAGCGGCAAGGGACATTTTACAACTGAAAATGGAAGTATTTTCATTTATTCTGGTAGAGATGTCGGAGGCCAGAGTGGAGTGGCATTTTGTTTAGATAAGACAACTCCAAAAGCTTTAATGGGATATAATCCAGTTAGTGATAGAATCCTCACTATTAGACTTAAAAGCCGTCCAAAAAACACAACTCTCATACAGATATATGCACCTACTTCAACAGCAGAGGAGGACGAAATTGAAGATTTTTACAACACACTACAAGACACATTAAATAAGATTGGTCATAATGATATAGCAATAATAATGGGAGATTTTAATGCTAAAGTAGGTGCAGGAAGAGCTGAAAATGAGAGACACATTTTAGGAAAATTTGGATTAGGAAATAGAAATGATGCAGGTGACAAATTAATTGAATTTTGCACAGAAAATGAGTTAACGATAGCCAACACACTTTTTAAACAACATCCAAGAAGACTCTTCACATGGAAGTCTCCAGACAGTTTTACCATAAATCAGATAGATTATATTTTAATACAAAGAAGATGGAGATCAAGCATAACATCTGCAAAAACCTTACGAAGTGCAGACTGTGATACAGATCATCAGTTATTAGAAGCAGATCTTAAATTAAAACTCAAAAAGCTTACCCGAGAACCAAGGCCACTTCGTTTTGATCTCACAAAAATACCGGACGCATACAACATAGAAGTTAGGAATCGCTTTGGGGTCTTGATGTCTGTACAAGAAGAAATGACACCTGATGAACTGGCAGTACAAGCTAGAGATATCTTGATAACTGCAGCCAAAGATTTCATTCCGACCAAGAAAAAGCAACTTAAGCCATGGATTACATCAGACACGTTAGAATTAATAAAACAACGAAGGGAGCTGAAACAGAAAGGAGATGAATCTGATAGCAGGATGAAGTATAAATCTTTAACTCGAGAAATAAGAAAGAACACAAGAAAGGACAAAAATCAATATATACAAGATTGCTGTACCAGAATAGAGCAATATCATAAGGCTGGAAGAGATTATGAAATGTTCAAGGAAATGAAGATATTGACAAGAAATGTTCAACCTCAATTGAATGTTATCTGTGACAAGATGGGAAATACCTTAACAGAATCTAGACAAATTCTAGAAAGATGGCAGGAGTACTGCAGTGGAATGTATGATATGAGTGACAGTGAGGATATGAATGAGATACATGAGCCAATGACAGCAGAGACAGAACCTGAACCCTCATTAGATGAAATTGCTTGGGCTATAAGGAACCTGAAGAATGGTAAATCACCTGGATGTGATGAGATACCAGCTGAACTAATTAAAGCAGGAGGAGAAGAAAGCATACACATATATCATGCATTATGTACAAAGATTTGGAAATATGGTATATGGCCAAAAGATTGGAAGAGAACTAACTATCTTCATTCCAATACCAAAAAAGGGCAATCTGAAATTATGCACCAACTATAGAACTGTTGCCCTGATAAGTCATGCAAATAAAATTCTACTAAAAGTCATAATGCGAAGACTTAGTAAGAAAATGGAAGAAGAAATTAACGTAGTTCAAGCTGGATTTAGACAAGGAAGAGGAACAAGAGATCACATATTCAACATGCGTTTAATAATAGAGAAGTGCAGAGAATTTAATGTAAACCTATTCTCATGTTTTGTGGATTATTCAAAGGCATTTGACTGTGTACAGCATCAGAAACTTTGGGAAATCATGAGGAATATGGGCTTTCCTTCACATGTAGTACATCTCATAAAAATGCTATATCTAGACCAACAAGCAGCAGTTAGAATAGATGGCGAGAAATCAGATTGGTTTGACATCAAGCAAGGAGTCCGTCAGGGCTGCGTGCTGTCACCCTATTTGTTTAACCTGTATGCCGAAAATATAATGAGAAATGTAAGAGATGATATAAACAGGGAGCCATATGATGCCCTAAATATCGGCGGTCATGACATACCAGAGATTCGATATGCTGATGATACAGTATTACTATCCACAACACAGAATGGCATAGAAAACCTAATAGCCTCAACACAATTGAATAGTGAAAATCACAACTTATATCTTAACATAGCAAAAACTAAGATAATGCATACAGATAAAACTACTATGGAGAAAGAAATATACATTGATGGGAGAAAATTGGAGGTGGTGGAAAATTTTGAATATCTTGGGTCATTGATTACCAATAATGGTGACACAATGAAAGAAATTAAACGGCGACTATCCATTGCTCTTCAAAGACTAAAACAGATGAATAAATTATGGTGTGGGACAGACAGAACTACAAAAATTAGATTTTTAAGAGCATGCATCTTTCCCATTGCAACATACGCCTGTGAGACATGGACACTTACTAAACAAGCTGAACAGCGCATACATGCCTTTGAATATAAATGTTATAGACGAGTTCTAAGAATATCTTGGGTAAAGAAAAGAACAAATGCATCCATACTTCAAGAGTTGAATATTGAAGTATTTTGGTCACTTGAAACGTCACGACAGTTTGGAGAGAACAATAATGGAGGGGTATATGCCTGGGAAGAGAGGAAGAGGAAGGCCAAAGAGAAGATGGGCGCAGAATGTGGCGGATGATCTCCAGATGGGTGTATCAGACGCGGGACATCTTGCTTGTGATCGAGACGTTTTCCGGAAGGTTGTTATGGGAGCGAGGTTCTGCAAAGGACATGCTACTGAATGAATGAATGAGTGGCTTTAGGAACAGTGAGAAAGGCAGTTACATGATTGCCAGCCGTACTTAGTAGAGTTCAAAATTAGGTGCGGGCAATTTGGAAGCAGACAACTGTGCGTTGATTTTCATTGCATGAGGGGTCGGCAGTTCAAAGAGTATTAGCAAACTACTGAACTAACATTGTCGTTTGTTGCGTCCTAGAATACTTATTTTTATTTTATTTTATTATATATATATATATATATATATATATATATATATATATATATATATATATATATATATATATATATATATATATATATATATATATATATATATATATATTTTAATTTGCTCTTGTGTTGGGGGGTTGTCACTCTGTGATGTATGTTCACTTTTATGGAGTCCTGTTGTAAGGTATGTACACTGTGTCCGTGTTTAGAATGTCTCATCTTTTCGCAGGAGCTACACATACCTAACTGTTTGTATTTCCTATTGTTTTATCCTGCTGTAGCCGTTTTTTTTTCCCCCGCGTTTCCATCCTATTTCAGGATATTGCGGTTAACACCAGTTGCTTGTCTTATTTAATATTGTGTAGTAAATCACAGCCGGTCTCCCTGGTCGAAGGGTTAGCAGCTTTCTCCGTAACACCGAATACTGTATGAAAGAATGAGATTGCGGGGGATCGGCAGGGGTTCTGGAAGAATCTCAAAACTGAGAGGGAAGAACAGAAGAACTTTTAATCAGATAGCGGTGGGAACGATTAGTAGTATGACCCTTCGCGGGCTGTTGAACGAGGGGACGGAGCACGTATGGGAATGTCCTGAGTGCAGTGATGTCGGTTCTTGACTCAACTCAACTCAACACAACTCAACTCTCGTGGTTGACGGGAGCACACGAGAATTGGAAGCGGTTTAGAGTCAGTGACTTATGAGAGTATGGAGCAGGTCGCTCAGAAAGCAATGGCAAACTACTGAGCGTAATCTTGCCAAGAAATCAACAATCAGCTGAAAGATGCTGATGTTGACAGAGATGTCCTGTAGAGGATATGCAAAACATTTTATTTAGCAAATCACAAATAACCAATTAAAGGTGGCATTGAATGCGACGTCATGTAAAGGACGTGTCACCAACTTTCATTTGTCTTCTTACCGCAAATTTCATGGGGGGGGGGGGGGGGGGGGGGGGTTCAACCCCTACACCGGTCAGTTGGACTAATGTGTTGAATTATCGTCCTTGACTTGGGAACGTAAATTACAAGTAGTTCAGAAGTCGGAGTGGGTTCGTCTGATCGCAAGGGACACTGGTAATAGGGAAATTATTCATTAGTCGCGGTTCCAACTTCACGGCAACGGGTCGTCCCCATTGTGCTCCGTTCCCGTGCCAGTGAATATAAATCAAAATTCCCCGTGTGACATGTTGAACAAACAGGAGTCTTGACAATCCAACAGCCCGCACAGGTACACTGTGCATAATGCCGCCGCCAGAATGCCAACACAAAAGTCCTCCACGAAAAATACAGTTCATCGCCGATAGAAGCGGCAGTCACCAGAAAACGAGCAGTCACACATTACTGAATAAGGCAATCCAGTCAGTTCTGCGATACGCCGGTCACCATTATTCCGAACAGGCAGTTCACGCTACATCAAACCGCGGACACAGGTAAAAGAATTTCACTGTACATAATGCCGCCGCCAGAATACCAACCAATTCCAATTCCAATTTTCAAAACAAAAATTCCAAATTCGGCCTCGTTCAACCTGCCTCTTCAGCTGTGGTTATTGTTGAGGTCCGTGGTTTTTGTGGATTCATTCATCCTAATTCTTGTCTTGTGCGCTCTTTCGAGTGAGTCCTATCTCGGGCTGGTTTTGTTGGTTTGTGTCTGTGACGTCAGCTGGGGGATCGGTCGGCGGCTGTCCTTTGTTCCCGTATCTTGCGGTTTCTTTTGTTAGAGAAGGCTCCTGGCTCGTTTGGCTTGACTGGTCGCAGTCCTTAAAAGGACTTTTTATTTGATTTTTTTTTTTTGGCCTCCTTTTTGTGTATTTTCTGTAAGAGCTTTTCGATGTTTTCAGTTTCCTCCTTGCATCTTTTTTTCTTCTTCGAGTTTGAGCTTCTGTTGCCATTCGATTTTTTTCCTCTGCGGTCATCCACGGGAGCATCTCTCCGTTTTCTATATAGTACTGTAGCCGGGTCCATCCTCGAAGTCAGTACACCTATCTTGGTATACTATCGGTCTCCTGAGTTTCTTGGGCTTCTTCTTTTCTATTTCATCCCAGCGCCTTTTGAATTCCTGGTGCCTGCGTTCCTCCAATTTTATCGATTCTAGGCACTCCTCCAGGGAGAGTCCAGGTGGGTATTCTGCTAGCGGTTCTGGCTCGGTCTTTTGCAGGGTATCATCTTGCGGCTTGTCTGCATTCTCTTGCATAGCTTCTGTTGGTTTGTTGCGGATTAATACTAATAGTGCGTAGCATTTCTTCGTTTTCTTTCTTCATCTCCGCCATATGTTCCACTTCTTTCTTGATGTTTTGCTGGATCTCCTTTATGTCAGCAAGCAGCTTTTCGTTGTCGCTGGTCGGTGTCGGTGTTTGAAGCAGCTTGATTTGCTTCTTTAGCTCATCTATCTGGTCTTGCAGTTGAGCCTTTTCCGCTTGTGAGATGATCGTGGCTGTCTCGCACCTCCGCCTTGCTTCGTTGTATGGTGTCTTTGTGTTGATGGCAAACTTTAACACGTCTCTGTGTCGTTGCAGGTACGGACAGCCCAAGTATCTTGCTCCATGCTTGCCCAGGCAGTTGGCGCACTTTCTTTTGTAGTTTGGTGCTCGAAATTCCGTGCCCAGCTTGTCCAGCGGACACTCCTTGGAGGCGTGGTGATCGGCGCAGTACCGGCAGATTTCCGTCTTACTGTGACATGCTGCTCTGCTGTGGCCGGCCCTCTGGCATCTGGAACATTGATTGATTCTTGGGATGAATCTCTCTGGCTGTTGTATTTTCTTGTTGATTGATACTGTGGTCGGCATTTCGCTGCCCTCCGTCGTCACCACTGCCAAGGTTGTAGGTATCTTGGAGTAGGTGAGGAGCCGCTCCGCCTTCAGGAATCGGATGTTAAGATTCTCTTCTCGTAGCTGCTTCAGGATTTCTTCGTCTGATAGCTCCACTTGGATACGCTTGACAACCGACTTGCTTGTCGGTAAGACGGTGTTTCCGACTTTGGTGTCTTTCTCCTCTCTCTGTTTCTCAGTAGGCTTGGCTCTTGTCTGTTGTGGACTCTCGACGGTTTCCCTCGTGGTAGCTTCAGTAGTCGCTGTAGTTTCAAGTTCTCTGTTACATCTCGCAGGCAGGCTCTCCACGTTCTTCTTCTTGTCGGCTCCCATGATGCACATCTTGGTTGCCACGTGTCTTTTGGTATTCTTGCAACGTGCCATTTTCCCCCGTATCAGGCTGCTTGACTTGTTCAGGTGACTTGTCTTGATAGCGCTCGCAAATGCGAATGGAATACCAACAAAAAGTCCTCCACGAAAAATACAATTCAGGGAAAGCTAACACGCAAAAGTCAGTCAATTGCACTAGAGGTAGTAGCACGTTAATGGACTATTCTTGAGTTCAATGCGAGCGAGCGCCAACAGATGAGCTCGACTAGACAAAGAGAGGCATACAATGTAAAACAAGACAAAACTAGGACAAGCGGGAGAAAACATATACGAAAACAAAACAAGACTAGACAAAGCGAGGCTCTACAATGTAAAACAAGGCAAAACCAGGACAAGTAAGACAAAATATTATAAACGAAGGCATAACAAGTCTAGACAAAGTAAGGCAAGACCAGGGAAATCAAGACGAGATTTGACAAGACGAGTCAAGACGAAGTAAATCAGACAAGACAAGACAATATTAGCCAAGAAGGGACAAGCTATATATAAACAATTACAGGTCCAAAACTGGAAGTGAAATGTAATACAGAGTCCATTCATCTCTATAACAGTGAATCATGGATCGTGAACGAACAGATTAGGATGAGCTTGGAGGCAACGGAGATGTGTTTTGTTAAACGTATGTTACGAATGCCTTGGAATGTATGAGTAACTAACAATGAGAGTCTGGTAAAGGCTAATGGAAGTAGAAAATTACATCCAGCAATACGAAGGCGACAAACCTTGTTCGTTGGTCATGTAATAAGGCAAACTAAAGATAGTTGCATATCTTTTACAGGACGTAGTATTCAACCCCACCATTTGTTTACTGTTTGTGATGGCAAGTTTTGGCAAGTTTACGTTCAGTTTTTGCCATTGCTTTCTGAACGGCCGGAACTCATGGCATTATATTAAAATCAACGCAAGGCGGTCTTATGGTCAATCTCCCGCAGCTGTTTCGAACGCGGTATGCGGGATTATGAATTGCAACCGTAATCCCTTTGCCATAGAGATACTTGAGACAAGGGGCAATGGAAAGCATCGTGCAATATGCAAAGATCATTGAAAAAAAGAGGCAGGGGCAGACCGAGAGACATGATGCTAGGCAGACTGAGACAGTGGCAAAATGGAAAATTATCAATAAAATTACTCTAGAACACCAAGAACCAAAACTATTGGAGATTCATAAAAGCCTACCACTGACACACGGCGTGGGGCATGATGATGATGTTTATCTTGCCCGTTGATAACGATTTCTGTCGAAACGTTTACGAAGAGTAATCGTCTGATGGTGTAACTATCAAAGGCAGTGATACAAAACGAAGATCACCTGCGGGCAGCTGGTTCAACACCAAAGTTACCAAGCAGTTAGGGCGTCCATCTACCAACGGATTGATAAACAATGCCCCCTATACCGTCTTGTTCTAACTATATTGTTAATTCACTTGGCACCCTTTGAGCATGCTCCTTTTTAGCACCACAACAAAACGTCTACATCATTTCAAGCAGCGCCCCTAAATCACATCCTAGATTATCCCCGCCCATGCACACACACACTCACACACATACATACACACACACACACGCACACACACACACATATATATATATATATATATATATATATATATATATATATATATATATATATATACATACACACGCACACACACAAACACACACACACATATATACACACACGCGCGCGCGCTACTCCCCCGCATCTTCTAGCACCCTGATCCCTACATCAACCAGCGCTCCCCCTCCCAACACCCAGTTGCCCTAAATGTTGGAGATGTAATACAAGGGGAGGTAATTTATGTTTGGCAAACGCAGGGGGAGGTAAGCACTTGGCCAAGTACTCACGCAGAAACAATTGCGATGAGCCGTGTACCGTGCATGCGTGCGTTCTGCCTCGTGATTTTTGCTCACTCTGGTGCTTGCTGCAGTTGGCAAACACACGTGATGAATAGCAGACGAAATGGCTGCAAAACGGAGGCAAACATTTACTTTATTCTATATCGACCCCTTCTTTCATATAGTGTTAGTTACATCTACTTATCAGGACGTCGTATTCAACCTCAGGAAATATTGATATTGTTGCTGTTTATAAATTCTAGACAAGTTTACATTCAGTAGTTTGTCACTGCTTTCTGGCACTAATGCCATTACATAAAAATCAGCGCAAGGCGATCTCCTTCCAAATGTATGTCCCTCAACCAACGCTGTGGCGAAGAGGGTGCAAATTCGCAAAACCACATACCGCGTTCGAAACACAGCTGTGAGTCACTTGGAAGCACACCACCGGCCGTTCAGAAACCAATGGCAAACTACTGAACGCAAACTTGCCAATGCATCACAAGCAGGCAACAAGTGCTGGGTTGACTGAGACGTCCTGTAAAATTATATGCTCTCCTCCTCCCTCCCCCTTCCCCGGGTCTTCGACAACAACCCTGAACCGAAAACGGGGAAAATAACAAGGGGAAAAGAACGCGGGGAAACGAACACGGCAAAGGCAGAGAAGTAAATATCTGGATGGTTTGGCCACATGCATGATCAAGACAAGAACACAGAGCTAATCCACGACTCTGGTGATCATGTGAGATGGCGATACATGCCCGCCCACGCTTATGGGCACAGCACGTGATGAAGATGATGATGATGTTGATGATGATGATGATCATCATCATCATCATGATCATGATGATCATCATCATGATGATTATGATGATGATCATGATGATGTACCGATAGACAAAACCTGAAATAGAATCAATGGCCTCCCACCGAACGCAAGGCAGCCGTCTTGATCCATTTCCACAGTAACACCACAAGTTCCACTTTCTGATTAACTGATTCAGTGTAACCACAGTAAGTTTGGACCAAACATGATGCACAATCAAATGATCAAGTATTATAAAGTAAAGTTATGTATGCTGATCATTAATACCTGCAGAAGTCAAAGCAGTTATACAGAAAAGTCCTAAAAACAAATTTCGGTGTTCAGATGGAATAACCACAGAAGCTATTCAGGCCTGTGGGGAAACAGGAGTTAAATGGCTAACAAGACTTTTTAATATAGCATGGGAAGAAAGAAAAGTCCCTGATGATTGGCAACAGGCAATAATAGTACCAATATGGAAAAAGAAAGGCAACATGAGAGAGTGCGAAACATACAGAGGTATATTACTCCTGAGCCTTATAAGGCAAATGTATGCAACACTATTGGAACAAAGAGCTAGACCCATAGTTGAACAACAGTTAAGCAAAGTACAATTCGGTTTTCGGAAAGGTAAAAGTTGCACTGATGCATTATTTACACTTAGACAATTATGTGAAAAAACTATCGAATATAGTGACCAGCAGAATATTGTGTTTGTAGATCAGGAAAAGGCTTTCGATAGAGTAGACAAATACAAATTATGGTATATCATATATGAAGGTATATCAGATATGTTCACAGTCAATACAGGAGTGAGGCAGGGATGGGTGCTCTCTCCCCTGCTATTTAATATCTCCATGGATAGAATTTTCAAAGAAGTAAGTCTCGACAGAACAGATTCAGAAAATTTAGAACTCTTTACTCCAGATGAAACAACTGACCCACAGGAAATAAACGAACTTCTATTTGCAGACGATCAGTGCTTGTTTTATAGCGACGAGGGCAGACTACAAAATCATATTAATAATCTGAGTTCAACATGCAGGAGATACAATATGAGTATAAATACAGCCAAAACCGAAGTAATGCGAGTTAGCAGATCGCCAGGCCCACTAAGTATACAGATAAATAGCACAACTTTGAAACAAGTTAAAGAATTCAAATATCTTGGAAGTATGATCACAGAAGATGGCAGATTGGACAGAGAAATCGAAATCTGATGTCAAAAAGCGTGTGCACCTACACATCAACTATCACCCTTACTGAAACATCCAAATATACCCATGTCTGCAAAACGACAGATAATAAACAGCATATTCACACCAACCCTATGCTACCAATCTCAAACCTGGACTTTATCCAAATTACATCTTCGCAAAATCAACACCTGCGAAATGAGATGCCTGAGGAGAGCTGCTAACTTAACATACAATCATCTGCTCAACGTAAGAAATCACGCAGTCAATAACTGGCAAATGCTCGTAAGCACCGAAAAGCCTACGAGAACTTAAACATTACAGAAAAGTCTGAATTTGACCCTAAGGTAACTTTTTTAGTATAAAAAACATAAAAATAATTTGTTTTTCCCCGTTTTCTCATTTTGCCATATTTTTTTTATCAAAAACTATGTGTCATATTACAGTGAAACTTGGCAGGCTTATTCTTCATCGTATTGTGTACAATTTGTCAAGAGCATTTGTAAAACTATGATTTAGTTTTTGTGCAGTAGTAAAAAAGACAAAAAGAAATTGTCAATGAAATTGTTGAAATTTATTTTTAATTATGAAGAAAACAAAATGCCAAGGGATATCATTAAAAGCTTCTGACAGAATATAACGGTTCTATTTATGAACAAGAATAAAAAAATGAAGACTGTGATTTAAAAGATTACTGTTTTAGACCATAGTTAAGAAATCCAAAATGGCCGCTGTTTATCATAGTTTCCAAGGCAACCATTACTTACAAAGTCAATTTGACAGTATTGTATCAATCAGCAGTCTTCAGTATCAAACCCTATACCATATCAGAACATAGAAATTAAATATTATAGAATTTAATTTTTTAGGGTTAGCATCGCCTTAACAATCCGAGACCGAGTAAGAAATGCTATTATCAGACAGACTGTGGGATCAACACCTTGTGCCACATTTATTGAAAGACAGAAGATCAAGTGGTTTGACCATGTCGTTAGAATGCAACACCAGCAACTACCGTCACTGGCCTTACATCAAAGATCATCTGCGACGAGACCACGAGGACGTCCAAGAATAAAATGGATTGACGACATCAAAGACATTGTACAACCACACGGAATGACACTATCAAGTGCTGCTCACCGGGCGCTGGAACGCAAATTATTCCTCCCCACCACGCTTGATGGCAGAAGTGGAAGATGATGATGATGATGATGATGATGATGATGATGATGATGATGATGATTAACATTGCGGAAGATAGCGCGAAACAACAGAAATAACACGATGGCCCTAGAATGGTCGATATATCGTCCTTCCATGCTTGAGGTGGGGGGGGGGGGTGAGTAGAGGGGGCGGGGTCACATGTAGTGATGTATTATATTTCGACACTGGATCAGTTAATAAAACAATAATCAAACACTGGGGAATGATGGAGCGCGGTGACTCATCTGCTTTGATGTCATGATCATAGACTTAGCTAAAAGAGACCGCTAAACTGGATGTTGTCATAGTCAGGTTCTCATTGGCTCACTGGAGGATCGGGCAGACGTGCGGAAGTGACGTAAGGAATTATGCAAATGAGGAAGTAATTGGCTTTCGTTGTCTGTTTAATGTGATAAGTTAGGTGACAGTGAATCTGTATTTAGTTTTGAGGCACTGGAAAAAGAAAAAAGAAAAAGAAAAGAAAAAAGAAAAAGAAAAGAAAAAGAAAAAAGGGAAGAAGGGAAAAAAGAAAAAAAAAGGGAAAAGAAGGGAAAAGGAAAAAGGGGGGGGGAAAAAGAAAAAAGGGGGGGAAGAGGAAAAAGAAAAAAAACAAAAAAAAAAAAACAACACAAAAACGACTAAACGCTAAATAATAAAAAAAAAAACAGCTAAAAAAAACCAAATGGATGGTCAATCATTTTTTGGCTTTCGGCCTGGGAATTTTACTTTTAAGGTTTATGCAAAAAAGAAGTAAGGGGTTTTCGTTGTCTGTTTAATGTGATAAGTTAGGTGACGTGACTGGTAATTTTTATAGTTATTTGGAGCTACTTTTAAGAATAGTTTTAGTTTTGATTATAATTGCAGTGACAATAGCGGTAATGGGGGAAAGAAGAAGAAGAAGAAGAAGAAGAAGAAGAAGAAGAAGAAGAAGAAGAAGAAGAAGAAGAAGAAGAAAGAAGAAGAAGAAGAAGAAGAAGAAGAAGAAGAAGAAGACTCAACGCATAAATAATAACAATAAAAACAGCACTAAAATAAACCAGTGGCGCATAGTTAAGAACACGAACAGAACGACCGAACACTGAACAAGACCACGGAAAGCTTCATAGAACAAACCAAACACAAATCGGCGTCAAAAGAAATCACAGGCTGCAGGTTAAAGCAACTGGCAAGAAATAACACAAACCATAACAACGAAAGTAATAACAAAAACATGCCTCCAGGAAAATACTTGAAAAGGAAAAATAGTTCATTGCCGAAAATATCCAGACACGCGGGAAATAATCAACCGCATCTATTTGTTTTGCTCTTCTTCTACGTAACTAAATTTCGTGGCGACCCGGGGTCACAATCTGCCATTCTTGATTGTATGCGCCGATTTCAAACATCAGTCTAAACGAGCTCGGAAAATAAAACAAAAACCAAATATGATGTGGCTGTCGAATTGATGTTTTTATTCATTCTTCTTGTGTTTGTCAAGTTTTCAGAAACATTATTTGTATTGGTCTAAATTGTAGAAATGCATGACTGACTATAGACTGATTGGCACCTTGCTGTCTCGACAGACAGACCATAGTTTGTTGCATTGCGCTTATCAAAAGGCATATTAACTACAACACATTGCTGTAGCGAATATGATAGGACTGAAAAATTCGGGCAGTAAATGTTCCTTCACAATATGTGCATATGTTCACATGGTCATTTCCATCATCACGCACCATCTGACGCTTCAAGCGCTCAGTGTATGACCAATCTGCAATCATGTTCTCCGTTGCCTGTATTCCATTTCTGATCTGTTTCTCCATGCAACGCGATCAGCATCCATAGCGAAAAGCCTATGCTGAATTTAGAGACCATGTGTTGTCCACGCTGCATAATCCCTCTCTCGGCCTGCGTAGTTTACTCAAGAGGAAAGGCAACACCAATACATCTAGAAAATGACACGCTGCATAAGCTGCCGGATCAACAAAGCAATGCTCTAAATTCTGCCTGTTGGAGCTTCCATTGTAGACCAGATGCAGACCAAAACTTAGGGCTTTGTCTGTCCTTGGACTTGCACAATGAATTGGATTAAAGTGAGGAAGAGTTGCGCCATTCGTCGACCACACTCTCTCGCTTGAGTCCATGTGAATACAGTAGCAAGACAAGATACGAGACACAGGTGCAGTGGATGACCAGAGCTCTCTACTTACACTAGGATAAGGCTTGTAATCCCCCAATTGCTATACCCCACCTGAAGCCGTTGACACAGTGTGGAGTGTCGGATTTGGCATGATGCTGTGGTGAAAATCATACACAATAATACCATAAGTGGTAGTGGATAGATGGTATACTGCATTGGGAGATGGCTCTATTATAGTAATATTCGTTTCCGGAAAATAAAACTACTAGTTGTCAGTTGATTAGCTATCTGTTAGAATATCGTCCTTGCGCTCCGGATATGCCCATAGGTGTTCAGACTCCCCCCCTCCCTTTCCCCAAATATATGTAACAGCGTCCGGCGGCTAATAGTGCCAGTTCTTTGTTGGTTGATGAGACCCCTCATTCTCCCTGATGTGCTGTCTCTCGTGTCTGGCCGTGCCAATTCTCACTCCCAAGTCTCTCATTCAAGACAACGATGTGGATTCTCTGCCGTCAAAGCCACATCTCTCTAAGGGCATTAATAACATCGACACGATCCATAGGCTGGCCATCTGTAGGGGATGCAGAGCCAGCAAGTTATCAGCTCGTTCATTCCCCTCAACTCCCGCATGTTCCTGACACTACGAACAGCAGACAAAGATACTAAAAGGCCATTACAATTTTAAACGTATTGTCTAATGTTTCAGACGGCCAACTTCATCAGTGTTTCACAAGTCCTACTTGCCATTAGGCAATCACCAGTCTTTCACTGCTATACTGTAACGTCATAGACATGCTTAAGATCATTTGCTAATCTCAGTTGTGAAGCTTGTAAATGATCTCATGTGGTAAAACGGCGAACCATACTTTTAGTATATTCTGTTAGAAAGGCTAGGAAATCACAAGTGGAGTATCTCTATTTCTTGCATTGTGTATCCCTCGTTGGTGCGCTCAACCAACTCACTCCAAGCCCTTCCTTTCCTTAGTTATCCTATGCAGCTCCATCCAAGCCTCCCCATATTATTCATTTCTGTTTCTACGTCTTTTCTCCGCATGTTTTAGGTCCTGCTCTATTTCCTTTGCCCTGTTGATTCCATCAAAGGAATTTCTAGTTATACAGGGTGTTTGTAAAGTCTCACTACACTTTGTATTAGATCACATTTGAAAAATAAGTACATGATTTCATCCACACACACAAATATGCTTAAAAATTCATTCATTAGTTACAATAGTCACTGTTATGGCTTAACACTGTTTTGGCGGGTGCTACGGAGTTCGTGCATCGAGCGAAGCCATCCTTGAGTGAATTTTCAGCAGCGTGTGTGGTTATCAGCAGTCTGTGTTTACGTTTTTTCAACATGGCGGAAGAACGTCTTCTTTCCGAGCGATCAACAGTCAACATAACGAAGCGGCGTGGTAGCCGCGCAGGGACAAAGAAGCAAGGTAAGCGCGGGGGTTTGAGACGTTTTAGACTCAAGTGTCACCGTCTAGGACTCAGGAACATCCGTATTCTATATTGGAACTGTGCCAGTGTAAAACAACGGGGCTCTATTTTAGAAACCCTAGTTTACAGGAACGACATTGTAGCACTCCAGGAGACGAGACTGGGCAATCAGCTACTCCGAATTGCCGGCTTCAAATGTTTCTACAACAGACGACATCTGGGAACGGCGATTCTCGTTCGCGACAGCATGGTGGTGTCAGAGCTAGACATGTCCAGTTGGGACAGTGACGATATACAAATACAGGCGTTGAGAGTTCATTCCTAGTATACCATTCGTGTTGGTTAATGTTTATGCCCGCAATGCGAGTGTGGACGCCCAGAAGTGGCAGTGCTTAAGTGGCATATTAGGCCACGAGAGAAATGTTATTTTCTGTGGTGACTTCAACGCTAAAGGCAGATCATGGGGAAACACTTCCTCCAATACACAAGGGGAGGAGCTCGAGACTGCACTGGAAACCATCGACCTGGTTTGTATCAACAGTGGCTGTGTCACCAGGACAGCAAGCCGTCCAGGCGATGAGGACAGTGCTATTGATCTGGCGCTAGTTTCACCTTCACTCACTACAGTGTGTAGATGGGGTGTCCTAGGACACCATGGCAGCGACCACCACCCTTGCAGCATATTGGTGGAGAAAGGCAGAACCAGGCAGCACAAGCTAAAGGTAAAGACGTTCCAGTATGACAGTACAGGGCAAGATGTGGTGAGCAAAATAAGACGTGACAAGCGCAGAACGTTTCAGGGCAGGAGAAAAAGCTGGGAGCAGCCACCGTGGTGGAGTTTCGAGGTGGAGAAGGCTTGGGTGGATAAGCGTAGTGCTGTAAGGAGATGGCAAAATGCCAAGAAGAACAGAGCTGGTCATCCTAGTCCCTGCTTGCACTTAGAAAGAGAGATGCACACAAAAGTAAGCTATTTCAAAAAACTGGTCAAGGTGGTTAAAAGCGAAAAATGGGCAGAGGTGTGTCAAAGAGTAAGCACAGACAAGTCACTGAAATTGTTCTGGCGACTACATAAAAGCATGAGTGGGGTAGTCAAGAATAAGAGCATTTCTGACTTCCAAGGTGCTGACCTCATCTGGCAGAGGACTGATGAGGACAAGGGCAAAGCCCTCTTTGAACGCTACCTTGAGCAGAGCAACCAGACAGACATGGGAGGCCGGAATCTGGCCAAGGAGGTCACCTCAGACAGATGCAAGGCCCAGAACACTTCGGATGAAGACACAGTGACAGTGAAAGAAATCAAGGCTGTGCTTCGACGATCAAAAAACAGTGCTCCAGGTCCTGATGGCATAAGATACGACGACATAAATAGGTGTACCGACAATGAGCTAGAGAAACTAGCAGACATGTACAACAACAGTATAGGGAGTGCTAGCATCAAGGAGGAATGGTTACATAGCTATCTGATTCCCTTGCCGAAGCCTGACAAAGACCACAAAAAAATTCAGGGATATCGAATTATAACCATGCAGAATACAGTAGGCAAGCTGCTGGAGAAGGTAATTGCCAGGAAAATATCAAGCCAACTAGAGAGGCAAGGTGTTTTCCCACCTACCCTGGGTGGGTACCGTCCAAAAAGAGAAACCTGGACCAATGCAGCAGTCTTTGCCCATGATGTCTATGAAGGTTTCCACTCAGGCACTGAAACTGTTGCTGCAGCGATTGATCTTGAGGACGCATACAACAGAGTACCACTGGATTTTTTAATGTTTCAGCTTCTTGAACTAAACGTAAGTCCATTCCTCCTTAGTTGGATCGCTGCAGCCCTCTTCCAACGGAAAGTAGTTTTTAGATGTGGCAGTTGGACTTCGGAACCAACAACAATATATCCTGGCCTACCACAGGGATCACCATTATCTCCGGTACTGTTCAACGCCTACACAGTGAGAATCACCAGTGAGCAGATCACTGGACCTGGCAGGACATTGTCATATGCCGATGATGTTTTAGTGTATCGTCAGGGTAAGGATAGAGAGGAGGTTGCTGTGGAACTACAAACCGAACTCAATCGCATAAGTACTTGGTGTGATGAAGCTGGGGCAATGGTCAACCCAACAAAGGCAACAGTGACTTGGTTCTCGTTGAATAATCATATTGTCAACAATCCAACACCAACTGTAATGCTGTGTTCAGAGACGGTGGAAAGAACGCAGGCAATGAATTACCTGGGGATACGGTTTGATCGAAGCCTTGCTTATAATGTGCACATAGACCAGGTGATAACAAAGGCCAAGCGGGGCTTGGCAGCGATGCGGGTGATGGCGGCAGCAAACTGTGAGCAGCGCCATCTATGTCTTCTGTACGAGGGGCTGGTCATGTCTGTTTTGGAGTATGCAATGGCAATCCTGACTCTCAGCCATAAGCAGATAGAAAGGATGGAAAGGATACAGAATGAAGCTATGCGCATTATTCTTGGATGTACAAGAGATACAGCATGCAGGGCGATGCGCTACCTTCTTGATTTTCCAACCATTGAAGAGAGAATGCAAGTTTGCAGGGCACGCGCCTACCTCAGAATTAACGCAAACACACAGCATCCACTGCATAGTGAAATTAGGAAGGTGAAGGGCAGCAGGTTAAAAAGAGGACGGTCGTGGATGGGTCAAGCCGAAGACATTCTTCAACAGGTGTGTTCACTTGAGGACTTAGAACCTGGCGAGGAGTGGGTGCAAGTGCCAACAGACTTCTGCACATCCTTTTCAGTTTGCATCCAACTAGATAGAAAATGCAGACAAGAAAATCCGGCTGCTGTGGAGGCTGAAGTACAAGCGTTGATTTTCGAGAATTCGCTAGACAGTGACGCGGTCATCTACACAGATGGGTCGGTCGTCCGACATGTGAGAAGCTCATGGGCCTTTACAGCTCGGGCCGGAGGGAGAATTGTGAAGGAGGACTCTGGTGCTTTCACTGAAACCACAAGTAGCCTGACCATGGAAGTCATGGCAGTAAGTAAAGCAATAACATGGCTCGAGACACAGACATTCACTAGGGCTTGTTTCCTTAGCGACTCAATGAACATGATCAAGAGGATAGAGGAGGGGTCGATCCGAAGAGAATGGTTGCTGCCTCTGGAGCGGTCTCGGCTGGCAAAGATTAGTTTCATCTTCGTGCCAGGTCATGCGGGAGTACAAGGAAATGAGCGGGCTGACAAGCTCGCAGGTGAGGCTACTGTGGAGGGCGGACGCGCCATGGACCAGGCTGACATTCTGAATGCTCTACGAGAAGTGAGACTTTTGCAAGAACCAAGTGATGACTGTGAATCTACAACAATGGCCAGACTGCGAGAGCAGCAAATTAAAAGAGGGGTGGCCAAACAAGAACACTACGCAGGAAGCCAAAGAAGATTGATAAACCAACACAGAACTGGCGTCGTTAGCCGCTACACGCTGCGGGATTTGCTGAGGAGGGGATCCGAGCACTTATGGACTGAATGGTCCGATGTGCAACGAGGATGATCTGTCGACTAACTAACACTGTTTTGGGGAAGCTGGAAAGTACCAATGAAGTATTCATTATAACAGGTGTTGGAAATTCCTACGCGTGTTTCAAGACATGACCGAACACGTCTCTTCATGTCCTCAAATACCTTCTGCAACGTGTCTGGTGTTATTCCTTTGTGTATCCACCGACCGCCAATTCGAAACACTTGTTTAACCAAGATAATTCTTTATTCCGTTGATAACAGCATTCTGTTTGGAGTGCAAAGAATTACCCCAGCAGATTACAGTCATTCGTTGCATATTGCATCACGCTGAACTATGGAGCACATTTTTTGATGACATCATATACTTCATTTTTTTTCTCAAATGTGTTCTACACACTAAGTGTAGTGAGACTTTACAAACACCGGGTTTAACCCCCCCAAATTTT
>JACEFZ010019042.1:0-78481 GCA_014155875.1 Cepaea nemoralis | reverse complement strand
GGGGGGAAAAAAAAAACTAACAGTTTTAAAAAAATTTCAAAAACCCTGGGGATGGTACTTGGAGGGAAACTGGAAACAAACAGTCTCTCAGAGGATGGTACTTGTAAGGGAGAAGGAAGACTACCGGTCTCTCCAGGGATGGTACTTGGAGGGGAGAAAGGGAACTAACAGTCTCTCCGGGGATAGTACTTGGGGTGGGGGAGGGAAACAAACTCTCTCCGGAAATGGTACTTGGAGGGGAAAATTAGAACTAACAGACTCTCCGAGGATGGTAATTGAAAGGGAGAAGGAGAAATAAATGTCTCTCCGGGGATGGTACTTGGAGGGTAGAAGGGGAAACAACAGTCTCTACGGGAATGGTACTTGGAAGGGAGAATGAGAACTAACAGTCTCTCCGGGGATGGTACTTGGAGGGGAGAAAGGAAACTAACAGTCTCTTCAGGGATGAAACTGAGAGGGGAAAAGGAAAACTAACAGTCTCTCAGGGGGTGATACTTGAAGTGGGGAAGGAGAAATAACTGTCTCTCCGGGGTGACACTTGGAGGGGAGAAGAGGAACTAACAGTCTCTCCAGTGATGGTACTTGTAAGGGATAAGGAGAACTAAGAGTATCTCCGGGGATGGTACTTGGAGGGGAGACGGGAAACTAACAGTCTCAAGGGAAATGTTACTTGGAGGGGAAAAGGGGAACTTACAGTCTCTGCGGGGATGGTACTTGGAGGGATAAGGAGAACTAACAGTGTCTCCTGGGATGGTACTTGGAGGGAGACGGGTAACAAACAGGCTCTCAGAGGATGGTACTTGTAAGGGAGAAGGAGGAATAACGGTCTTTCCGGGGATGGTAATTGGAGGGGAGAAAGGGAACTAACAGTCTCTCAGGGAATGGCACTTGGGAGCGGGGGGGGGGGGACTAACAGTCTCTCCGGGGATGGTACTGGTAGGGGAGAAATGGAAATAAAAGTCTCTCCGGGAATGGTACTTGGAGGGGAAATTGGAACTAACAGATTCTCCGAGGATGGTAATTGGAAGGGAGAAGGAGAAATACAGGTCTCTCCGTGGATTGTTTCTGGAGGGTAGAAGGGGATGGTACTTGGAGATGAGAATGAGAACTAACAGTAGCTCCGGGGATGCTACATGGAAGGGAGAATGTGAACTATGAGTCTCTCCGGGGGTGGTACTTAGGGGAGAAGGGGAACTAACAGTCTCTCCGGGGATGGTACTTGTAGAGGAGAAAAGGAAATAAAAGTCTCTCCGGCAATGGAAGTTGGAGGGGAAAATTGGAACTAACAGACTCTCCGAGGATAGTACTTGGAAGGGAGAAGAAGAAATAAATGTCTCTCCGGAGATGGTACTTGGAGGGTAGAAAGAGAACCAACAGTCTCTCCAGGGATGGTACTTAGAGGTGAGAATGAGAACTAACAGTAACTCCGGGGATGGTACTTGGAAGGGAGAATTAGAACTAATAGTCTGTCCGTGGATGGTACTTATAGGGGAGAAGCAGAACTAACAATCTCTCAGGGTATGGCACGCAGAAGGTAGAAGGAGGACTAATGGTCTCTCCGGGGATGGTACTTGGAAGGGAGAAGGGGAACTAACCGTCTTTCCGGGGATGTACTTGTAGTGCAGAAGGAGAACTAACAGTATCTCCTAGGATGGTACTTGGAGGGAGACGGGAAACCAACAGTCTCTCAGAGGATGGTACTTGTAAGGGAGAAGGAAGACTACCGGTATCTCCTGGGATGGCACTTAGAGGGGAGAAGGGGAACTAACAGTCTCTCCGGGAATGGTACTTGGGGGTGGTGGGAGGTTAACTAACTCTCTCTGGGAATGGTACTTGGAGGGGAAAATTAGAACTAACAGACTCTCCGAGGACGGTAATTGAAAGGGAGAAGGAGAAATACACGTCTCTCCGGGGATGCTACCTTCGGGGTAGAAGGGGAACCAACAGTCTCTCCGGGCATGGTACTTGGAGATGAGAATGAAAACTAACTGTCTCTCCGGGGTGATTCTTGCAGGGGAGAAGAGGAACTAACAGTCTCTCCAGTGATGGTACTTGTAAGGGATAAGGAGAACTTAGAGTATCTCCGGGAATGGTACTTGGAGGGCAGACGGGAAACTAACAGTCTCAAGGGAAATGTTACTTTGAAGGAAAAAGGGGAAATTACCGGCTCTCCGGGATGGTACTTGGAGGGATAAAGAGAACTAACAGTGTCTCTTGGGATGGTACTTGGAGGGAGACGGGAAACAAACAGTCTCTCAGGGGATGGTACTTGTAAGAGAGAAGGAGGACTAACGATCTTTCCGGGGATGGTACTTGGAGATGAGAATGAGAACTAACAGTAGCTCCGGGGATGCTACATGGAAGGGAGAATGTGAACTAACAATCTCTTCAGGGGTTGGTACATGTAATGGAGAAGGAGAACTAACATTCTCTCCTGGGGTTTTTACTTAAAAGGGAGAAGGAGACCGGACAGTCTCTCCGGAGATGATACTTGGAGGGGAGAAGGGAAACTAACATTCTCTTCAGGGATGAAACTGAGAGGGGAAAAGGAAAACTAACAGTCTCTCCCGGGGGGGGGGGGGTGTTACTTGGAGTGGGGAGAAGAACTAACAGTCTCTCCAGTGATGATACTTGGAGGGGAGACGGGAAACGAACACTCTCAAGGGAAATGTTACTTGTGGGGGGGGGGGGGAAAGAGGAACTAACAGTCTCTCCGGAAATGGTACTTGGTGGGAAAAGGGGGAACTAATAGTCTCTCCTGGGATGGTACTTGTATGGGAGATTAAAAAAATAAAAGTCTCTCCGGAAATGGTACTTGGAGGGGAGAATGAGGAGTAACGGTCTCTCCGGGTATGGTACTTGGAGGGAAAGGGGAAATAGAAATCTCTCCGCGTATGGTACTTGGTATAAGCGTAAAACAATACAGGTTATTTCATTATGAACATGCGACGCAATTATTAACACTTAGTTTACCAAAGGATCCACAAACCAATAAACCAACCAACTTTGGAACATGTGGATCTCAGTTTAGCTATGCAAGTCCTCGAGCACTGATTACTCTCCCCATTTTCAACGCGGATTGAAGGTTTCGGTTACCCGTTAAGATTGTTTACAATGTAACATGTATGGCCTATGTAAAGCCATGTGATGGTTTATGTAGTGTTAGGGCAATATAAAGCCGTTTGATGGTTTGTGTAGCTTTAGGGCAATATTCTAAGGTCTGTGTATCTCATTGCCCGAAAACCATAATTAGTTGTGCATTCACATTTATGGCCGTCATTATGATATATGTTGTGAATTTATCGCCGTCTATCTGGGATAAACTGTATAATTATTTTGAAGATGGCGTCAGAGGATATCCGTTAATAGCCACAGAGTTGGAATTGGTCAGCCTGCTGAAATAACAGGTCTTCCACATTATTATTATTCCCGCAGACACAGGTTTTTTCCTGAAATGCTTTTAGTGGTAATAACTCTAGATGGTGATATAAGTCCTCGACATTCGTGTGTGTCATACAAATCTTTAGCATCGATAACATTGTCCTCAAGGTCCTATGTAGGTCATAGTTCCTTTTCATCATTCTTCTCATCGTCTGCCTGGTCTGGAGCAGATAATGGCGACAATGACATAGTACGTCTCAGCCATCTAACATGTTAATGATGAAGAAGATACTTATATTATGCAATTAATATTTTGTTGCACAACTGTGAAGTTTTGCACACATTTGTCGCCACACTCTGTTGCGTCTTGTCTCTATATTTGTTGACGGCATTATGCACAGTATGCCTGAGCAGGCTGTTGTTTGTCGAGACTCCTGTCTTGTCCACTTTTCACATGGCGCAGTGAGGAACATTTTATGTGACATTCACTGGCACAGGAAGGGAGCATAATGAGGACGACCCGTTGCTGTGATGTTAGAACCGCGACTGAACTGAACTGAATTGTCTCTATAATATTCCTCAATGTATATCATTTGACATGTCCTAATGGTTTTGGTGAATAAATAAATTAAAACCAAACCCAAAATTTCATTTTTAAAAAGGGATTTTTTGTGTCGGTCCACGATATTCATAACATTCGTTTTAAAATACAACAAGAAACAAAAAGCAGCGGCTGCAGCAGGATATAACTATATGAATTGGAAACAAATAGGTATATTACACTCCTGCGAGAAGAAACGTACTAAACACCAACAAAGTTGCACATACCTTACAAGGAGATCCATCGTATCGCGAAATACAGGCGAAAATCCGAACTCAGAAGCACTCAATAAATATATCAAATGAATAATAAAATAAAATAAAATAAACTACACACCAACGCGTACAATACGACACACAGGACTACCGACGTTTCGATTCTCAAAAACTTTGTCAAGGACACCACAGATAGCTAACACAACGAAATACAGCAAACACAGAAAAAAAACACGAACACATTAAGCTATGTGGGGCAGAAAATATGGCTTGGCCAGCTGCGAAGGCGCTCGTTGGCTGCAGAATTAAAAGTGTGTTGCCAGATATGATTTAAGTAGCCAAATATATGTGAACAGTCTGCTATGAAAATCTAAGGGTGTGGTGACAGTTAGGTATAGATATGGGGGGGAAGCATAGTAATAGTGTAAACAATTGGGGAAGATGCCACAGTTATACCGTAGCGTCCACAACAGTATTGATACCTGCTGGAAGTATGCATCCCAGATTGTTGATTAGCTGGCATTCAATTTTGAGCCTGACGGAGCTATTGGGGTAGCGGGGTTTTAATGCTTTGACAATACGTCGTCGACTCCATTATGGTTGGAGGGAAATTTAAATGGTTGGGGGAAAGGGTTTTTCAGCGCCCTGATTGATGTCTCTGAGGGTTCTCTAAAACGGTCAGCAAGAGTCTTCCTGTTTGGCCAATGTATTCATGTCACAAAAGTTTGCAGATGATGACATAAATCAGATGGCCCGGGGGGTTTTACAAGTGAAAGAATCTTTCAAGGTGAAGGTCTGCCTTGGGGAAAAAGGGAATCTCTGGTGTCTGAAAAACGTATGGGCAGCAGACAGTTCTTACGATAGCATTCGAATGTGCCCACAGATGAAGTAACCGTGGGGAGGCGACTATGCACAAGGTGGTCTCTGAGGCTCTGGTTACGGCAGAAATTACACTAGGGCCAAATTTGGGGAAAAACTCACTAGTGGTTTGATCGGATTCCAAGATGGATCAGTGTCTCAGGAAAATGTGTTTTGGGGGCCCTAGGCATGTGGATGGGAGGGGGAGGATAAGCTTGGGTCATTGTTCGGAGGTCCCGGATGTTTGGCGAGGGACATTTCCCGCGAGACCTGGGTTATGCGACAGAAAGCTGTGGACAAGATGTCCTCTGGGTAGGCCCGTCTGCGGAAAAGGTCCACCATTTCATGGGCTCTCTCGGGGAAGTCATTATCGTCCTGACAGATACGACGAAGGTGGAGTAGCTGGGAATATGGGATGGAATCTTTGCAGCTTTTGGTGTGGGATGAGACTGTACAGGAGGAAACCGTGAGCATCAGTAGGTTTGTAGTACACGGAGGTCGTGAGGCCTGTCTGGTTTAATTTAATAGTTGGTGTCAAGGAAATTGACAGAGGTGGTGGAAATTTATGTGGTGATCGATGGATGGAAGTTATTGACATAATTAATGAAACGGTTCAGTTCCGCCTCTGACATGTCAGTGAGACCTATGCCGTCATCGATGTAGCGTCGGTAAAAAGAAGGGAGAAGACCATCATAGCTGAGTTCAATCTGGTGTTCCAGATGTCCCATAAATACACATGCGTAGCTGGGTCCCATTTTAGTGCCCATGGCGACACTGCTGATTTGTTCAAATTTTGTTACCGTGTGTTTCGTACAATCATTCGTAGTGTATGATTGTTTCACTCCCTGTCAGAAAACACGAGCCGTGTCAGTAATAAGTAAGACCCTGACAGGCACTGAACGTGGGGGACCGTCCGTGTTTGGACCATATGTAAGCTAGAGATTGAACGTTGGGGAATCTCGTCCGTGTTTGGACCATATGTAAGCTAGAGATTGAACGTGGAGAATCTCGTCCGTGTTTGGACCATATGCAATCGAGTGATTGAACGTGGGAAATCTTGTCCGACTTTGAACAGTTGAGAAATAAGTGTGCGTTAGTCAGTTGAACGTGAGAAAGATTATATATATATATATATATATATATATATATATATATATATATATCTATATATATATATATATATATATATATATATATATATATATATATATATATATATATATATACTATATATATATATATATATATATATATATTATTGGATGATATAAGATGTGAGGGCTTGAAGAATGTTCTAAGATACGAATGAAAGCAGCAGCGAGCAAGATATACTAAATTTCCATAAATCTGAACTGACTACGAGACGACAATACATCCATACTTAACTGCATACAAATCTATAAACACTTAGTTGACAACGCATACACCACAAAATCAAACACATACTAATATTTTCTCTCTCCCAAGTAAACAGATTTGTCATCTATAATTGTAAAAGTACGAAATTGATCTTCCTGGCTGTAGAAGACCAAACAGCCCTTCTCTTGTGCAGTTACCAACAGACTTCCAGAGCTCAAAACCCCATCGTCACTTGAGTATTTGTTTCCTTATATACTTTTGTAGGGGATCAGGCCTTATCTGATAATTTTTTTCTTTACTATTGTATATTGTGCATGTACTATATTTCATCACATATTGTAAATATTTTTGTATCAAGCCAGTGTAACAAAACTGGAAAATTACCATGTCTACGTTACACGAATTTGTTGAATTGGGACTAAAATTAAATCTAACCGGAGACGATTTATCAAAGTGGAGTGAGGCAAAATATGCAGAACATGACCAATTAGAAGAAAAAGCTAGAGAAAGAGAGGACAGGGCTGCTGAATGGGAACTAAGAATAGCGGAGTTAGATGCGTAAACCAAACAGGCAGAGTTAGACGCTAAAAAAGCAGAAACAGACGCTAAGCTAAGAAAAGCTGAAATCATCGCACAAAGCAAAAGAGAAGAACTGGAAATGCAGTTGAAACTTAAGCAACTAGAAATAGAAACTTCTACTGATAGAGAATCTGGAAAACTAGAAATGAAAGAGAAAGAAAACCAATATAAGAAGTATCAAGGGATCGTGAACAATTTCGCTACTGGGGACTGTATCTCAGCATTTACTCAGAATTTTGAAACGATAATGGAGCACTACCAAATACCAGAGACAGATTGGAACATAATCTATATGAGAAGTCTATCTGGGGAACCATTAAAAGTTATAGAAACCATCCCTAAAGAATTAAGAAAAGACTATCACTACATGAAAGCCAAAATCATGGCACATGTTCTATTAGATGAAACAGGGTATAGTTTGCTAAGTTATCTCCAAAAAGCAACACAAACTTTCTCTGATTACACCTCGTTAGTACAGGACGTTTTCAGTAAATGGTTATCGTCAGCAAAGATTGATAACAATTTTGATAGGTTGAAAGATCTGATATTAAGAGATAAAATCATATCGTCTCTACCACCACCTTTTTCAAAATCTTTGCAAGAATGTGAATGTGAGAGTGTCCAACAGATAGAGAACCGTGGATCGGCTTGTTTCACAGCCAATAAAGATTGGTTTGTAAATGTTTTCAAGGACACAGAGTTTGTAGCAGCCGCTACATATGAAAATTTCAAACCATCAGGTTACAACAGACAGAAACCATTTAGACCATCTAACACCTACCGTTGTAAATATTGTAGCTATAATCACGGTGAAAGAGAAATGTGTGATAAACATCCAGGTTACCTTACTTATTTACAAAATCACATAGAGAAGCAATAGAGGGAAAGAAAGAACTATAAAAGACTAACTAAATGTTATCTTTGTAAAGCGTACGGACACTGGCGTCATATTTGTAAAGGAAAGCACAAAGAAAGCAAACGCGGCGATGTTCGATAGTTCATCCTCTGAGGAAGAACAAGAGGAAAATCACCATCCTGCCAATGCTGCCGAAACTATTGATGTATTCCATCTGGATAAATGCACTACCTGCAACCGCTTCCATGAAGATGGCATTTTAACATGCGGCCACTCGATACCAATAGCGAATGAGGAAGCCAATCTAGTAATAGATTCAAAAGGGAAGTTAATCATCCATCAGGGCTATGTAAATGGCAAAGCAGCCAGTGTTTTGAGAGATAGTGGAAGTACCCTTATCGGTTTAAGGAAATACTTTATACAACCTGCAGATTATACAGGTAAACATGTAACATGCAGAACTTTCTCAGGAAATATTGATAAATACCCTCTTACATGGGCATACATTCAAACACCCTTTTTGACAGGCAAGGTAAAATGTGCAGCATTGTTTAATCCATGTTGTGATATAATTATTGGAAACCTATCTGAAGTTAATGATATGCCACATGGCCTTGTAAGATCTTGCTGTGAAAATATTTTATCAGAAGTACAATCTCAGAGGCCAGGTTCTTGCAGACCCTCTGGGTTATGGGCCCAGGTCAAAGGCCGCTGAGTAAAAACTGCCTTCAATGATCGAGTCATAATCTTCTCCTGTGAGATTAGAACAAGAATCGCCATGGAAAAAGTAGCCTTTAGCAAGATGAAAAACATACTGACCAATAAAAAGATGTCAATTGAAACGAGAAAAAGAGTGTTGAGATGCTACATAGAACCTGTACTTTTATATGGATGTGAAGCTTGGACAATGAGCAGCCAGGCTGAAAAACATCTGATGGCTGTAGAAATGTGGTTTCTGAGGAAAATGCAAAGAATACCATGGACAGCCAGAAAGACCAATGAACAAGTCCTTTAAGAAACAAATGAAGATCGTAAACTGATCAGAGACATTAGACGTAGACAGTCACAATTTTTTGGGCATGTTATGAGAAGAAATGATTTAGAGAACTTGGTGACAACTGGTAAGATCGAGGGGAACAGACCAAGGGGAAGACCTAGAAACAAGTATCTGATGGCTTGGCCTTGTGGCATGGTCGAGACAGAAACACGGAACTGATCCACGACTCTGTTGATCGAGTGAGATGGCAGAACATGACCGCCCACGCTTACCGGCATGGCACATGATGGATGGATGGATGGATATATATATATATATATATATATATATATATATATATATATATATATATATATATATATATATATATATATATATAGAGAGAGAGAGAGAGAGAGAGAGAGAGAGAGAAGAGAGATGAGAGAGAGAGAGAGAGAGAGAGAGAGAGAGTCTGTCTTATTTATTACTGACAATGGCACGTGTTTTCTGACAGGGAGTGAAACAATCATACACTACGAATGATTGTACGAAACACACGGTTACATAACTGAAACATTTTAATCACACTCTTCATATCATGCTGCACTAACAACTAGCGACAATGTCATTTACAGATGTATATCTACAACATACATGTTCATCAATGCATAGAATAGTACACTCACTCAGTCTCTAAATCAACTCGACAGAGCATACAAGCTTTCGTACATCAAGCATTGAATAATACATCAAATACATGCACCACTTTGTTCCATGTCCGTCCAGTCTCGAAGTCGTCGGCAGTCTGAGCTACCAGAGATGGTTTCTTGTTGGCCCTGCTTATAGTTCTCGTGCGCTTCATGCGGCACGCTGACCACTTGCCATGCACTGGGTAGTAGCTGCTAATTAAGTTCACGGACGTACTAGTTCGTCGCCGACAGGCGTTGGCGAGTGAGATTCTGACACCAATTCCAATTCCAATTTTCAGAAACAAAAATTCCAAATTCGACCTCGTCTAACCTGCTTCATCAGCTGTGGTTATTGTTGAGGTACGTGGTTTTTGTGGGTTTATTTACCCTAATTCTTGTCTTGTGAGTCCTAGCTCGGACTGGTGATGTAGCGTTTGTGTCTGTGACGTCAGCGGTGGTCGGCGGCTATCCTTTGTGCTCGTCTTTTCTTGTGGTTTTCTTTGTTGGTGTAGGCTCCTGGCTAGTCTGGCTGCAGTCTTTATAAGGACTTTTCGTTATCCCACTCTATGCATCATAAGCTGGGGGATCGGTTGGCGGCTGTCCTTTGTGCATGTTTCCTCTTGTGGTTTTCTTTGTTGGTGCAGGCTCCTGGTTTGATTGGCTGCAGTCCTTATAAGGACTTTTTATTTGGTATTTTGTCTTCTCACTTGTGAAGTAACTGTAGAAGCTTTTCGATGTGATATGCATCCTTGCGCTTTCCTTCATTCCACTTCCCGCGTTTGAGTTGTTGTTGTCTTTTGATTACTTCCTCCGAGTTCAGCCATGGGATGATTTCTCCGTCTTCAATGTAGTAATACCATGTGTATTTATCTCAGTGTATTATATCTGGCGTTGTGGCGATACTGCAGGGCACTGGTTTCCCGTACTTCTTTTCTTTTTCTTCCAAGCGCTTTCTGTATTCCTGGCACTTGAGTTCGTATTGCCTCGATACCTCAGGGAACGGGTATCCTGGCCTCGGAACGTTCCCTACCCCGACCACAGGGTGCTCATCTCGGTTTTCTTCGGACGTCAGGTGGGATATTGGCTTCCCTTTGGATGTTTCGGACGTCGTGGTTGGGCTGCTGGCTTTCGCTTGTGGTTCAGGCTCGGTCTCTTGGTTTTATTCTTGCGGTTTCTCTGTGAGTTCTTGTGTGGCTTCTGTTGGTTTGTTTTAAAAGAGTTCCATTTCAGCTCTATACAATTCTCATTCGGTCTTGATCATTTGTAGGATGTCTTCGTTCTACTTCTTCATCTCAGCCATGCGCTGAATCTCTTGTTTGATGTTGAGCTGGATTTCTTTCATGTCGGCCAGCGGCTTCTCATTATCGCTGGTCGAAGTCGTCGTCAGCAGTGCCTTGACTTGCTTCTTCAACTCGTCTATCTGCTTTTGAAGTTGATCTCTTTCAGCTTGTGCTATACCCGTGGCTGTCTCGCCCCTCTGCATTGCTTCCTTGAATGGTGTCTTTGTGTTGATGGCGATCTTTAGGACGTCTCTGTGTCTCTGCAGGTACGGACAGCCGAAGTATCTTGCTCCGTGCTTGCCCAGGCAGTTGGCGCACTTTCTTCTGTTGTTTGGAGCTCGGAAGTCCGTGTCCAGCTTGGCCAGCGGACACTCCTTGAAGGCGTGGTGATCGGCGCAGTATCGACAGATTTCCGTCTTACTGCGACATGTTGCTCTGCTGTGGCCGGCGCTCTGGCATCTTGAACATTGACTGACTCTTGGGATGAATCTCTCTGGCTGTTGAGTTTTCTTGCTGATTGATACTGTGATCGGCATTTTGCTGCCCTCCGACGTCTCTACTGCCAAGGATGTAGGTATCTTGGAGTAGGTGAGAAGCCGCTCCGCCTTCAAGAATCGGATGTGAAGATTCTCTTCACGTAGCTGCTTCAGGATTTCTTCATCTGTCAGCTCAACAGGAATCCGCTTGACAACCCATCGTACTGTTTTTGAGTCTGTGTTTCCGACGCTGGTGTATTTCTCCTCCTTCTCTGCTGTCTTGGTTCTTGACTGTGTTGGGCTGTCGATCTTCTCCTTCGTGGTAGCTTCAGTAATAACTGTAGTATCAGGCTCTTTGATGCAGCTAGCAGGTGATCTTTCGACGTTCTTCTTCTTCTTGTCGCCTCTAACGCTGCACATCTTGGCAACAGCGTGTTTCTTGTTGTTGGACTTTCCACGTGACATTCCACGTGATCAGGCTTCTTGACAGAATAATGCGACTTGACTTGTTAGCGCTCGCAGTGCGAATCACGACGACGACGGATTCTGACACTCTCCGCCGCCCCCTCTTATGAAAGGAGTATCCTTTCATTCTGGGTGTTTATACTTGGTGCAAGTTACTAATATCTCTATAAGTCAGAATCGACTAACTGTTTATATTGTTAGGTGACTCTCTGATATATTTCTGGAGTGACATTGAATTGGTAATAATGCATGATATATATTTCCCTCAGTGTTGCTCTGAGGCTACTTTCATCAAGTAATGTCCCCTAGTTGGATCAGTACCTTGGTTGATAATGAACTTAGCCAGTCCGGTAGTTATCAGCGACTAACGTTATCTTTCAAGCAACGCACTACCTCACAACAAAAGAAAAAAAATAACAAAAAGAACATATCAGGCACTAAATCCTTATAAGATGACTTCAGAATTAGAAACCCACCGATATTGTCGGATAAATCAATCCTGGTCCCCCAACCTTAGTAACTATACCCCACGCATAGTTGACGTCACCTGGTGATCTGTAGTCATGTTGGCTACCATGACACAGATAATATATGCATGCTTACATTTTCCACCTGTCAAATTATTTCCCCTTAGGTGTAATAGTGAAACGTTACGGGAGGTAATTTTGAAATTCTTTAAAAAAAATAAAGTGCATTTGTTGTTTTTATTCTAAGCGTCATAGTTTTATATTTCTTTTCAATAGTGGCATACTTGGCACCATTGAGAAAAAATTAATCAATCAATGATTCTTAGATCACAAATATATAAATCCTTTCATACTATTTATCATATGCAAATATTGGTGTCACAAAATCATTCACTCTGTCTTTCATTCATGACTATTTGTGGTATAGTCTGCTATTTTTAATAAATTTCGAAAATATTTAGAAAAGGAAGCGGAAGTACACACTAATGTGTTTACACGTTGGAATAATAAACACTGTTCTTGCACACGTTTGGATTACACTGTTTTTATACACGTTTGGATTACAATGTTCTGGACGAGTTGAATTCCTCTACTGTCGTCTATTTAACACAGTTATACAGTTAAAATATTCGAACAGTTTCCTGTGCTTATATCACTGTTATACATAAGCTTTGGTACTACCGGATGTTACCGAGAGTTGGAATACAGTAAGTCTATACAGCAGTGTAGTACTGTCTTCGTAAGACTGTTCGTAGGAATGATACTAAAGGTTTAAAAGTAATATCCTTACACCTTTCGATCGTTCATTTGTTCATCACATTCACTAGTTAAAAATGTATTTCAAATAAATTGCAGGACTCCGTCCTTATCACAGAAGTAACTATTCACAGCGTTCTTTGTTTACATAGATAATTTCGCTGGACTGTGATAGTTGTCTGAGCGCCATAGGTATCCGCCTCAGTCTTTGCGCTCAGGCGTAGTTAAACTGTCTTTCGACGTCTCGAGAGGACATCTGGAGAGTAGGTCGGCAATTATATTTTCTGTTCCGTTGATGTGTCTTATGTCGAAGCTGTAGTTCTGGAGTAACAAATCCCACCTAGCTATCCTGTGGTTCGTCGGTGTCCCTCTAGTAATGAGACTTAATGGATTATTATCTGCCTCCACAATGAAATGTTTACATAGCAAATATTTAGATAACTTAGAAATCGAATAAATCAAAGCGAGACCTCCCAACTCTGGTGTAGACCATCTACGTTCTCTTGGTGATAGCTTCCGACTTACATAATAGATTGGATATAAGATATCATCATAGGATTGCAACAAAACGCCCGCAATAACTATGGTGCTCGCGTTAGTTAATATCTGAAAGGAATGTGTAGATTTGGCAATTTGAGTATAGGATTGGAAGAAAAATATGATAATACTTTTGTAAAGGCGGGTCTCAAGCCTTATCTGTTTACAATTTTATTAGGTTGGTTTTTTGTTAACAGATTTGTAAAACTTTCTGTCAAACTTGAGAAGTTCGGTATGAATCTTCTGTAATAATTTAACAATCATAACATGCTTCTTACTTCCTTTTTGGTTGTAGGAAGTGACAGTTTTAGAATTCGAGAAACAATATAGTCATCAGTGGTGATATATCCGTTACAAATTTTGTAGCCTAAAAAAGTAATTTCCTGATAGGCAATTTCTACTTTTGCTGGCTTTACCAGGCCATGTTGCCTGATGCGTTCAAAAGTTTGTCGTAGCGTCACTAGGTGTTCTGTCATTGTCGTGGTGTGTACACAGATGTCGTCTCCAGGTCTAACATTTCTTGGTGTAATTTGTCTTTGTAATGTATAGGTATCGAATACGGTCTACACTTGATTGGTACGTGAGTCGTCAGTAGGATTTGGTGTTCTACTAGATCTGTCTGTCCTGGATGGTTGGAGGAAATGGTTCCATAGTCTTGTAACAACTGTCTGCAGTTGTCTGTCTGAGTCTGAGAGAGATTAGGAGATAGTTTAATGTATTGTAGTGCGTCTGTCGTGTTGAGTGATGGGACTGAGATTTAGTCTGCATCTTCTAAGTCTGTGTGGTCCACTACGGTTGTGTTTGCTGCTGTCTCGTCTTGGTCTTCGTCTCTGTTGTAGTAGGGTTTCAACATGTTAATGTGGAATATTTTGTTGTTGTTCTTTCTTGCAACTTCTGTTTTTCTTGTCGGTATAGTCCCTGTAGATGGCACCAGATTGTCTTAGTGATTCTTTGGCTAATATGCATGATTTCATGATTCTGTCACGTAATGTTGTAACATGCTGGTATGGTGACAATGGTTTTTGTTCATCGTTCAATTCAGTTAACAAACTTTTATAAATAGCTAATGGGCCACGTGGTTTGGCTCCATATACTAACTCAAAAGGTGAAAACCCAGTCTTAGAGTGAGGTACTTCTTGATAGGTGGGTATACAATTACAATAAAACAATGAATATGCAGTAAGTCATGATAATGATATTGTACTTACACAGTACAGTATAAGAATGAGACAAGGAGGAGTGACGAAGGGATCTGGCCGACGCTCAACGCGCAGAGGAAAGGCGAGACGGACTTATAATCAGATTGCTACTTGTACTATTAGTGTTGGAACTCTTCGCTGGCTGCTGAGGATGGGGACGGAGCACTTATGGGAATGCCCCGAATGCTGTGATGTCGATTCCTAAATCAATCAATCAATCAATCAATACAGAAGTATTAGGGCAAATATTGCAGTCTTTTGATTCGATTTGTTTGGTTTTGGTTGCTGTCTGCTTTGTGTTAATTGTATCGTGCTGTTTACTTTCGATGTTTCTTGACTCTGTTTTGGCTTTTGGTCTGCAGGCTTCAAATATTTTTGTGCCTTAATGAGGTTTTCTCGCATATCTGGGAGAGGTGTTATAACAGAATTTAGTGGCTCTAATGTCTCAGTATGATTTCTCTGAGATTTTACTTCTAATAAAATATTTTCACAGCAAGATCTTACAAGGCCATGTGGCATATCATTAACTTCAGGTAGGTTTCCAATAATTATATCACAACATGGATTAAACAATGCTGCACATTTTACCTTGCCTGTCAAAAAGGGTGTTTGAATGTATGCCCATGTAAGTGGGTATTTCTCAATATTTCCTGAGAAAGTTCTGCATGTTACATGTTTACCTGTATAATCTGCAGGTTGTATAAAGTATTTCCTTAAACCGATAAGGGTACTTCCACTATCTCTCAAAACACTGGCTGCTTTGCCATTTACATAGCCCTGATGGATGATTAACTTCCCTTTTGAATCTATTACTAGATTGGCTTCCTCATTCGCTATTGGTATCGAGTGGCCGCATGTTAAAACGCCATCTTCATGGAAGCGGTTGCAGGTAGTGCATTTATCCAGATGGAATACAGCAATAGTTTCGGCAGCATTGGCAGGATGGTGATTTTCCTCTTGTTCTTCCTCAGAGGATGAACTATCGAACATCACCGCGTTGGCTTTCTTTGTGCTTTCCTTTACAAACATGACGCCAGTGTCCGTACGCTTTACAAAGATAACATTTAGTTAGTCTTTTATAGTTCTTTCTTTCCCTCTATTGCTTCTCTATGTGATTTTGTAAATAAGTAAGGTAACCTGGATGTTTATCACACATTTCTCTTTCACCGTGATTATAGCTACAATATTTACAACGGTAGGTGTTAGATGGTCTAAATGGTTTCTGTCTGTTGTAACCTGATGGTTTGAAATTTTCATATGTAGCGGCTGCTACAAACTCTGTGTCCTTGAAAACATTTACAAACCAATCTTTATTGGCTGTGAAATAAGCCGATCCACGGTTCTCTATCTGTTGGACACTCTCACATTCACATTCTTGCAAAGATTTTGAAAAAGGTGGTGGTAGAGACGATATGATTTTATCTCTTAATATCAGATCTTTCAACCTATCAAAATTGTTATCAATCTTTGCTGACGATAACCATTTACTGAAAACGTCCTGTACTAACGAGGTGTAATCAGAGAAAGTTTGTGTTGCTTTTGGAGATAACTTAGCAAACTGTTCCCTATACCCTGTTTCATCTAATAGAACATGTGCCATGATTTTGGCTTTCATGTAGTGATAGTCTTTTCTTAATTCTTTAGGGATGGTTACTATAACTTTTAATGGTTCCCCAGATAGACTTCTCATATAGATTATGTTCCAATCTGTCTCTGGTATTTGGTAGTGCTCCATTATCGTTTCAAAATTCTGAGTAAATGCTGAGATACAGTCCCCAGTAGCGAAATTGTTCACGATCCCTTGATACTTCTTATATTGGTTTTCTTTCTCTTTCATTTCTAGTTTTCTAGATTCTCTATCAGTAGAAGTTTCTATTTCTAGTTGCTTAAGTTTCAACTGCATTTCCAGTTCTTCTCTTTTGCTTTGTGCGATGATTTCAGTTTTTCTTAGCTCAGCGTCTGTTTCTGCTTTTTTAACGTCTAACTCTGCCTGTTTGGTTTACGCATCTAACTCCGCTTTTCTTAGTTCCCTTTCAGCAGCTCTGTCCTCTGTTTCTCTAGCTTTTTCTTCTAATTGGACATGTTCTGCATATTTTGCCTCACTCCACTTTGATAAATCGTCTCCGGTTAGATTTAGTTTTAGTGTTAGTCCCAATTCAACAAATTCGTGTAACGTAGACATGGTAATTTTCCAGTTTTGTTGCACTGGTTTTATACAAAAATATTTATAATATGTGATGAAATATAGTCTCCCCCGATGGTGTTTCCACCTTGTCGTGGTGGGGGAGCTTGAGTTTCTCAATGACCCTGAGAGCTATGCCGGCGGTAGCGTAGCTACCAGCAGGGCCTCCCAAGCCGGACAGGTCAAAGGGTAGAGAACAGACAAAGAGAAACACCCTGGTCCTCCAGGTTGGGGGTTGAAGCGTGGGGTTAACATCCCCACCTTTGTAAAAACCTTTCTTTGTTACGAAACAAATACATGAGCCTCGATATCGGACTGACTTATCTGGACAACGACCTTGGAACGTTAAAGGACTTTTGAGATTTGGAACATGGAATGTACGGACACTATATCAAGCTGGAGCGGCCGAAGAACTAACCCGGGAGCTGGTTGAATATCAAATGGATATCACAGCAATTCAAGAAATAAGGTGGCCAGGAGAGGGTACTTTAGAGCAAAATGGAATGATTATAATATATGGAGGAAACACCCAAAATAAACATGAATTAGGAACAGGATTTGTCATCAAAAAAGAGTTATGGGGGAACATTTTAAACTTTAAAGCTTTTAATGACAGGATTAGTAAATTACGAATAAAAGGTAAATGGAAAAATATAACGATGATTAATGTACATGCACCTACTGAAGAGAAAGAAGATGATATTAAAGAAGACTTTTATAATGATCTGGAAGATGTCATAGAAGAAACCCCCAAACAGGACATCCTGATTGTGCTGGGAGACTTCAATGCAAAAATAGGTAGAGAGCAAACTAATAAAAAAGTGGCCGGTATGGAAAGCCTACATACAACTTCAAATGATAATGGATGGAGAGTCATCAACCTGGCAGAAGCCAAAGGACTGCAGATTAGCAGTACCAGACTACAAAGAAAGGATATACACAAACAAACTTGGAAATCATGTGACAAGAGAACCTATAATCAAATAGATCACATTTTAATTAACAACAGAAATGCATCAAACATACAGCAAGTCAGAAGTTATAGAGGAGCTGAGTGCCACAGTGACCATTTCCTCGTTGGAGCAAAATTTAAAATAAAACTTAAGAGAGCTTTCTATACTAAATTACAAAGATTACACCCAACATATAACAGAGAAAAACTACAAGACATTACAGTCAAAGAGAAATTTACAGATGAAATAAAATGTAAACTTGAAACTTTTCAAAACCCTTTGGAGGAAAGCGTTGACCAAACTTGGTTGAACATCAAGAATACAGTTCAATCTACCGCAGAAGAATGTCTCGGTGTGTCAACCACGCATAGAAAGAACAGATGGTTCAATCAAAAATGTGAAGAAGCAGTCACTAAGAAGAAGAATGCCAGACATGTATGGTTAAATGACATCAATAACATCCAAAAGGAAGAGCATTATAGAAATGAATGTAAAGAGGCTACAAAAATAGTCAGACAGCAGAAGCGAGAATATATGAGTAATATAATCAAAGATATGGAAACTAATCACCAGAAAAATGAATCCAGAAAGTTTTTTAAAGTACTGAAGTCAATGAAACGAGGGCACCAACAAAACACATATGGTTTAAAAGACAAAAATGGGAATATGATAAATACCAATGAAGAAATGTGCAACACATGGAAAGAATATTTTATTGAATTACTAAATTGTGAAGCTCCAAGTAACATTTTCCCACAGGAAGAGGTTCTAACATGCGAACCACAAATTGAAGAACCTACATTTGAAGAAATCCTATATGTAATCACACGACTTAAAAACAATAAGGCAACTGGGACTGATGGAATTGCTGCTGAATTTATAAAGGCAGGTGGCCATGCATTACATCTAAAGCTATACGAACTAATAATAAAAATCTGGAGGACAGAAGAATTACCCCATGACTGGAAAGAGTCATTATTGATACCTATCTTTAAGAAAGGAGACAAGTTCCAATGTGGAAATTATAGAGGAATATCACTACTGTCCACAAGCTATAAGATACTATCCGCAGTATTACTAAATAGACTAAAACCATATTCAGAAGACATATTAGGTGACTACCAGGCGGGTTTTAGACAAAACAGATCAACAATAGATCAGATATTTATCTTACGACAAATAGCCGAGAAACATTGGGAATATAAAAGAGATCTCCATAACATTTTTGTGGATTTTAAAAAGGCTTATGATAGTGTCCATAGGAATAGTCTATGGAAAGTTATGCAGGAATTTGGAATACCAAGGAAGTTAATTAACATGACCAAACTATGCATGGAAGATACTTATAATATAGTAACATATAAAGGCAGGAAATCAGACCCCTTCCAAATAACATCTGGCTTGAAACAGGGTGATGCACTATCGCCGCTACTCTTCAATCTGGCTCTAGAGAAAGTTGTAAGGAAGGTAAAGGAGGAATGTGATATTGGAGGAACATCCAGGCTGCTTGGTTATGCAGATGATATAGATATTATAGGGCAAAGTGAACAAAAGACATTAGAAATATTGACTCACTTAAAGGAAAAAGCCCAACAGATGGGGCTGGTTATCAACCAAGATAAGACAGAATATATGGTAATTTCAAGAGACGGAATGGCTAAAAACTCTGGCCACATACAAATAGATAATATGACCATTAAAAGAACGGAAACATACAAATACCTGGGTACAATCTTCAACTGCTCCAACATCATAAGGGAAGAAATACAAACTAGAATCAACTCTGGAAATAAGATATACTATGCACTACAACATCTACTAAAATCAAAGGCGCTATCTCGTAACACCAAAACCACAATATACAAAACACTGATCAGACCAGTTGTGCTGTATGGCTCTGAAACCTGGAGTACAACGAAAGGAGACGAAGCCTTGTTACAAACCTTTGAGAACAAAATTTTAAGACGCATCTTTGGACCCATTAGGGATACACAAAGTGGAGAGTGGAAAAGAAGAAGTAACAAAGACATTTATGATTTGTTTAAGTCCCCGCTAATCACTGGTATCATGAAGGCTAATAGACTACAATGGCTGGGGCATATAGAAAGAATGGAAGATAATAGGGAAACAAAACTCGCTTACACTCAGGAAATAAATGACCGTAGACCCCGAGGTAGACCAAGAAGGCGGTGGAGAGATAATATACATACAGACCTACAAGCACTTGGAATCAACGACTGGCAAGAGAAGGTCCACCAGAGAGACGAATGGAGACAGATTGTATTTGCAGCAAAGAACCTCAATGGCTCGGAATGCTGAAGAAGAGAAGAGAGAAAGAGATGAAATATAGTACATGCAGAATATACAATAATGAAGAAAAAAATTATCAGATAAGGCCTGATCCCCTACAAAAGTATATAAGGAAACACATACTCAAGTGTCGATGGGGTTTTGAGCTCTGGAAGTCTGTTGGTAACTGCACACGAGAAGGGCTGTTTGGTCTTCTACAGCCAGGAAGATCAATTTCGTACTTTTACAATTATAGATGACAAATCTGTTTACTTGGGAGAGAGAAATTATTAGTATGTGTTTGATTTTGTGGTGTATGCGTTGTCAACTAAGTGTTTATAGGTTTGTATGCAGTCAAGTATGGATGTATTGTCGTCTCGTCGTCAGTTCAGATTTATGGAAATTTAGTATATGTTGCTCGCTGCTGCTTTCATTCGTATCTTAGAACATTCTTCAAGCCATCACATCTTATATCATCCAATAATGTGTGTGTGTGTGTGTGTGTGTGTGTGTGTGTGTGTGTGTGTGTGTGTGTGTGTGTGTGTGTATATATATATATATATATATATATATATATATATATAATCTTTCTCACGTTCAACTGACTAACGCACACTTATTTCTCAACTGTTCAAAGTCGGACAAGATTTCCCACGTTCAATCACTCGATTGCATATGGTCCAAACACGGACGAGATTCCCCACGTTCAATCTCTAGCTTACATATGGTCCAAACACGGACGAGATTCCCCAACGTTCAATCTCTAGCTTACATATGGTCCAAACACGGACGGTGCCCCACGTTCAGTGCCTGTCAGGGTCTTACTTATTACTGACAATGGCTCGTGTTTTCTGACAGGGAGTGAAACAATCATACACTACGAATGATTGTACGAAACACATGGTAACAAAATTTGAACACATCAGCGGTATCGCCATGGGCACTAAAATGGGACCCAGCTACGCATGTGTATTTATGGGACATCTGGAACACCAGATTGAACTCAGCTATGATGGTCTTCTCCCTTCTTTTTACCGACGCTACATCGATGACGGCATAGGTCTCACTGACATGTCAGAGGCGGAACTGAACCGTTTCATTAATTATGTCAATAACTTCCATCCATCGATCACCACATAAATTTCCACCACCTCTGTCAATTTCCTTGACACCACTATTAAATTAAACCATACAGGCCTCACGACCTCCGTGTACTACAAACCTACTGATGCTCACGGTTTCCTCCTGTACAGCTCATCCCACACCAAAAGCTGCAAAGATTCCATCCCATATTCCCAGCTACTCCACCTTCGTCGTATCTGTCAGGACGATAATGACTTCCTCGAGAGAGCCCATGAAATGGTGGACCTTTTCCGCAGACGGTCCTACCCAGAGGACATCTTGTCCACAGCTTTCCGCTAACCCAGGTCTCGCGGGAAATGTCCCTCGCCAAACATACGGGACCTCCGAACAATGAACCCAAGCTTATCCTCACCTTCCATCCACATGCCTATGCCACTTAGCACATTTCCCTGAGACACTGATCCATCTTGGAATCCGATCCAACCACTAGTGAGTTATTCTCCAATGGCCCTAGGGTAATTTTCTGCCGTAACCAGAGCCTCAGAGACCACCTTGTGCATAGTCGCCTCCCCACGGTTACTTCATCTGTGGGAACATTCGAATGCTATCGTAAGAACTGTCTGACATGCCGATACGTTGTTCAGACACCAGAGATTGCATTTCCCCGAGGCACCTTCACCTTGAAAGATTCTTTCACTTGTACATCCCGCAATCTGATTTATGTCATCATCTGCAAACTATGTGACATGAAATACATTGGCCAAACGGGCAGACGTCTTGCTGACCGTCTTAGAGAACACCTCAGAGACATCAATCAGGTCGCTGACAAACCTGTCCCCAACCATTTAAATTCCTCCAACCATAATGGAGTCGACGATGTATTTGTAACCGCATTAGAACCCTGCTACTCCAATAGCTCCGTCAGGCTCAAAATTGAATGCCAGCTAATCAACAATGTTGAATGCATCCATCCAGCAGGTATCAATACTGTTGTGGACGCTACGGTATAACTGTGGCATCTTCCCCAATTGTTTACACTATCTATTACTATGCTTCCCCCCATATCTATACCTAACTGTCTCCACACCCTTAGATTTTCATAGCACACTGTTCACATATTTTTGGCTACTTAAATCATATCTGGCAACCCACTTTTAATTCTGCAGCCAACGAGCGCCTTCGCAGCTGGCCAAGCCATATTTTCTGCCCCACATGGCAAAGTGTGTTCGTGTTTTTTTTTTCTGTTTTTGCTGTATTTCGTTGTGTTAGCTATCTGTGGTGTCCTTGACAAAGTTTTTGAGAATCGTAACGTCGGTATCCTGTGTGTCGTATTGTACGCGTTGGTGTGTAGTTTATTTTATTTTATTTTATTATTCATTTGATATATTTATTGAGTGCTTCTGATTTCGGATTTTCGCCTGTGTTTCGCGATACGATGGATCTCCTTGTAAGGTATGTGCAACGTTGTTGGTGTTTAGTACGTTTCTTCTCGTAGGAGTTTAATATACCTATTTGTTTCCAATTCATATAGTTATATCCTGCTGCAGCCGCTGCTTTTTTTTCTTGATGTATTTAAGACGAATGTTATGAATATCGTGGACCGACACAAAAAATCAATTATATAATGAAAGTTGTTGGTTTCATTTATTTATTCACCAAAACCATTAGGACATGTCAAATGATATACATTGATGTATATTATAGAGACAGTTCAGTCGCGGTTCCAACATCACAGCAACGCGTCGTCCTCATTATGCTCCCTTCCTGTGCCAGTGAATGTCACATAAAATGTTCCTCACTGACCCATGTGAAAAGTGGACAAGACAGGAGTCTCGACAAACAACAGCCTGCTCAGGCATCCTGTGCATAATGCCGTCAACAAATATAGAGACAAGACGCAACAGAGTGTGGCGACAAATGTGTGGAAAACTTCAACAGTTGTGCAACAAATATTAATTGCATAATATAAGTATCTTCTTCATCATTAACATGTTAGATGGCTGAGACGTACTATGTCATGGTCGCCATTATCTGCTCCAGACCAGGCAGACGATGAGAAGAATGATGAAAAGGAACGATGACCTACATAGGACGTTGAGGACAATGTTATCGATGTTGAAGATTTGTATGACGCACATGAATGTTGAGGACTTATATCACCATCTAGAGTTATTACCACTAAAAGCAATTCGGACAAAACCTGTGTCTGCGGGAATAATAATAATGTGGAAGACCTGTTATTTCAGCAGGCTGACCAATTCCAACTCTGTGGCTATTAACGGATATCCTCTGACGCCATCTTCAAAATAATTATACAGTTTATCCCAGATACACGGCGATAAATTCACAACATATATCATAATGACGGCCATAAATGTGAATGCACAACTAATCATGGTTTTCGGGCAATGAGATACACAGACCTTAGAATATTGCCCTGAAGCTACACAAACCATCAAATGGCTTTATATTGTCCTAACGCTGTGGTTCCCAAGCTTTTCAAGCAGAGGGCCATATCTACTATTGTCGGTAGTTTAGCGGGCCACAACGATATAAAATTTTTAAAAAGTCGAGCAATATCATTCTTACCTTTCTTAACTTTCGTCAACAAAATTCTAAAACTTTAAAGGCAGTCAGTTTCAGTAATTCACTGCGGTCATTTTAGGGGGTTTAAAATCAAAAGTTCATTTAACAATAAATTGTTAATCAGTTTCGAAAATCACTATTAATGTAATTAATTTACAATTGTAACTGTTCTTCATAACCAGTTACTTAAGTTCAGATGCCAGTTAATCAATGTCTGGGTACAAATCTGTCGTGCTCAAAGTCATAAGCGCAGCTAGGCTGTCTGTGAGTCTGGAACGTTGCTTGTTTTTTTTGTTTTTTGTTTTTTTGTTTTTGTTTTTTTAATAACGGTCATTGCGGAAAATTACCGCTCGCATCTGTATGTCGAACCAAAACGACAATGTATCTCTGGGCAACTGAACGCAAGTGTTCAAATTGTTCGACAGGCAATAGTCGCCAGAATGAAATCATATGATCAGCTGAAGTTGGAGTAGGTAGCTCCAGAAATTTACATCTCAGTGCAGAATTGCATTTCAAATCAATTACTTCGTGCTGAAGGTTTTGCTGTAATTGACAGAGCTTGGCATCAGGAAATACGAACCGATTTATGAAGAGGGCAACATTATCCTCCTCTATTGTGAACTCTTAAAACCTCGAATGAAACATATCCAGACAGACTTTCAACTTTTACTTTGTACTGTAACAAGTCATATTTATTTTCCACCACAAGTTGGAAACACCTCTATAGTCCCGTCAGTCACATGTCCGATAAACATTCGTAGTCTCTTTTTAAATGAAGAAATGTCATCACACAAATTTGTGAATAGTTTATTTTTTTTCCCTGGATCCTCGCATTTAAAGAGTTTACATGCCAGGTCATTAAGCCAATCATCATTCAGCAGACATTCCCGTTGTGTAGGCAATGCATTTGTTTCAGACAGAAACAGATAGACACTATTTTTCCAGTCCCCAGAAACGTGACATAACTTTACCATTAGATAGCCATCTGACATCACAGTGTAACAGTAGCTCACCTTATTCCTCGTTAAGGTCTGATAGAAACTATCTGAACTCACGCCTGTTCAGCGCATTACTTCGAATTTCGTACAAACATCTCAGAACATCAAGCATTTTAAATACTGCAAAAATAACATGCGGAACCACGAAAAAACGCAAAACAGGGATAAAGAAAATAACAAGTTGGTGGAACGCAGAAGTAAAGAAAGCGGTAAAAAAAAAAAAAGGAAAAATATAAAATGTGGTTGAAGAGCAAACAGGAATATGATTACAGAGAATATAGAATAGCGAGAAGACATGTGAGTAGAATAGTAAAGAGGGAAAAACAGAAAGACTGGGAAGAGTATAAAGAGACCCTAAATAAAAACTACAAGGAGGCAACTAGAAACTTCTACAAAAAGATAAGTGCAATGCGAACCAGAGGAGAACCCTTTGACCCAACTGAAATAATTAACAGCGAAAATGGAGAACCAATAAGTGAACAAAAACAGATCCTAATAAGATGGAAGCAGTATTTCGAACAACTTCTCAACATCCCATCAGATATCACAGGAATTCAAGAGACCTACACAGATGTCACAGAAGAACTAGAACCAGACATACTAAAAGAAGAAATTATAGAAGCCATCAGATTAGCCCCATTGAACAAATCACCGGGACAGGATGAAATACCAAATGAACTAATTAAAGCAGCAAGAGAAGTAGGAACAGCTTGGCTGCATGGACTATTCAACCATGTTTGGGTAGAACAACAGGCACAACGAGACTGGGGAAACGCCATAATTATCTCAATTTGGAAAAACAAAGGCAGCAAAAGAGACTGCACACAATACAGAGGCATTTCACTGTTGAGTCATACTGGGAAAATATTTTGCAAAATTCTTGAAAAAAGAACTACTTTAGAACCCCAGCTAAGCGAAACGCAACTTGGATTTAGGAAAAACAAAGGATGCACAGACGCCATTTTTGCTCTTACACAACTTATAGAAAAATCAATCGAATTCAATGAAACACTCTACTTAGCCTTTATCGACCAAGAAAAGGCATTCGATAGGGTAGATAGAAAGAAGCTGTGGGAAATCTTTAACCAATATGGAGTGAGTACACATCTAACAAACCTATGTAGAAGTTTATACAACAACAGTGAATGCATAGTGAGAGTAACTGGAGGACACTCAGAACCCTTCACCATAAGATCTGGAGTATCACAAGGTTGTGTCCTGTCCCCTCTCTTGTTCATAACATATATAGACAACACATGTAAAGAAACCAGCCAAGCAGAGACAGCAAGAATACCGCATGACGAGAACACAGAAGAAGAACCATCTGTAAATCTAACCATTAGAGAACTCCTGTTTGCGGACGACCAAGAACTAATAGCAAAATCACAATCTGAATTACAAGACCACATATATAGTCTAAACGAAATGTGTAGGGAACATAACATGAAAATTACCACAAGCAAAACAGAGGTAATGACTATAACTAAAGAAGAACAAACAGCAACAATTCACCTAAACGAACATCCGTTGAAACAAGTAAAGAGTTTCAAGTACCTAGGAAGTATAATATCATCAAATGGTAGATCAGAAGACGAGATCGAAAATAGGTGTAATAAGGCAAATCAACTCATTGGACAAATGGCACCAATACTAAAGAACAAACATGTATCAATAACTACTAAGAAAGCACTTTACAACACAATCTTCCTACCAACTCTGTGCTACCAATGCCAAACCTGGACAATGACAGAAAAAGAGAAAAGAAAAATCACAACAGAAATGAGGTTCCAGAGAAGAATACTCAACGTATCAAGAAGCGATAAGATCAGAAATGAAGAAATCAGGACTAAAGTGGGGTTTAAAGCAGCACTAGATTTTATTAGAAAGCAGCAAGTCAAATGGTTTGGCCATGCAAGTAGGTTACCAGTCAACAGCATGCCACAACAAGCAATGATGTACATACCAGATAGAAACAGAGGAAGAGGCCGACCACGTAAACGTTGGACGGAGGGAATAGCAGAATGCATGGGAATGTCGATATACGAAGCCCAGAACCGGGCACTCTCACGAAGTTTATACTTCACCTCGACACCGCAAGGTACAAGAGGAACATGATGAGATGAGATGAGATCTCAGAACAACATCCATGACATGTTTCAGATTTACGGTCTTTCAACACAGAGCTTCTTGGTAATGATACAACGATATTTTAATATAGTTCTGCCAAGAAACCGTTCCAATAATGCTAGACATCCAGACTTTTTACCCTTCAAATCCGGAGCACCGTCGGTGTATACACTGTCCAATTTGGTACATTCTACGTTGTTTTTCTCTACACAAAACTTCCGAGTTTCAAACAGATCAATCCCTTTGGTAATTGCATGCACTGATTCAAGTCCTAGACGTTTTTCAATGACTTCAGAATTATCGTTTATTGTTTGAACAAAAACTGCGACCTGAGCTGTGTCAGAAATGTCAGGGGATTCATCCACTGCCAATGAAAAACAAAATGTATAATTTTTTATATGTGCTGCTGACTTGACGATGAACATCGTTGGCTAATTCTTCAACTCGCCTGACCATAATATTATTAGACAAAGGAATCTGATCAAATTTTGTTTCACACTTTTTATCGCCAAGCATTCTAACAGACATTTTAAGGGATGACTTGATTATATCTTCTGCATCGGTGAACGGCTTTTTTATTTTTTTATTTTTGTTGGGGGGGGGGGGGGAGGGGGAGGGGCGAGCCAACAGAAGAGCGACTTCGTACGACGCAACAACAGCACTCTTGCTCTGTTTGTTAGCCTTGATGAAAAATGACTGCTGCTTGGTCAGAGAACATTCTCTAAGAAATCTTTTCTCTGCTAAACAGTTGTAACAGACCACAACATGGCGCCTTGCACACTCTGATTGGTTGACAAGGCTGGGATATGTGAACTTCATAACGTTTCGTTGTGAACTGAAAAAAAAATGCATTCGATAATATCTAAGCATAACAACCACGAGCAGAGTAAATTATTGCACGCTGACGGAGCGCTCCAAGTACATTTAAAAAACAAAATTATTAAAATATATTATATTATACAACGAGGCCTCACGTGCCACTTTCTTACAGTTGGCGGGCCACAAGTGGCCTGCGGGCCGTGGTTTAGGAACGTCTGCTCTAACGCTACACAAACCATCACATGGCTTTACATTGGCCATACATGTTACATTGTAAATAATATTAACGGGGAACGGTAACCTTAAATCTGCGTTGAAAATAGGAAAGAGTAATCAGTGCTCGAGGACTTGCATAGCTAAACTGAGATCCAAATGTCCAATAGTTGGTTGGTTAATTGGTTTGTGGATCCTATGGTAAACTAAGTATTAATAATTGAGTCGCATGTTCATAATGAAATACGCCTGTATTGTTTTACGCTTATACCAGGTATCATACGCCGAGAGACTGCTATTTCCCCTTTCCCTCCAAGTACCGTACCCTGAGAGACCGTTACTCCTCCTTCTCCCCTCCAAATACCATTCCCGGAGAGACGTTAATTTTTTTATCTACCATACAAGTACCATCACAGGAGAGACTATTAGTTCCCCTTCTTCCTCCAAGTACCATTCCCGGAGAGACTGTTAGTTGCCCTTTCCCCCTGCAAGTAACATTTCCTGAGAGACTGTTAGTTTCCCGTCTCCTCTCCAAGTACCATCACTGGAGAGACTGTTAGTTCTCCTTCTCCTCTCAAAGTACCATCCCCGGAGAGAGTGTTAATTCCCTTTCGTCCTCCAAGTACCACCCCCAGAGAGAGTGTTAGTTCCTCTTCTCCCCTCCAAGCATCACCCCGGAGAGACTGTTAATTCCCTTTCCTCCTCCAAGTACCATCCCCGGAGAGAGTGTTAGTTCCCCTCTCCCCTCATAGCATCACCCTGAAGAGACTGTTAGTTTCCATTCTCCCCTCCAAGTACCATCCCCAGAGAAAGTGTTAGTTCCCCTTCTCCCCTCTAAGTATCACCCCGGAGAGACTGTTAGTTCTGCTTCCCCACTCCAAGTATCACCACCCCCCCCCCCCCGGAGAGACTGTTAGTTTTCCTTTTGCCCTCTCAGTTTCATCCTTGAAGAGACTATTAGTTCCCCTTCCCCACTCCAAGTATCATCTCCGGAGAGACTGTCAGGTCTCCTTCTCCATTTCAAGTACCACCCCAGGAAAGAATGTTATTTCCCCTTTTCCCCTTCAAGGACTATCCCAGGAAATACCGTTAGTCCTCCTTCTCCCTTACATGTACCATCCCTTGAGAGACTGTTTGTTTCACGTCTCCCTCCAAGTACAATCCCAGGAGATACTCTTAGTTCTCCTTATCCCTTACAAGTACCATCACTGGAGAGACTGTTAGTTCCTCTTCTCCCCTCCAAGAATCACCCTGGAGAGACAGTTAGTTCTCATTCTCCCTTCCAAGTACCATCCACGGAGCTACTGTTAGTTCTCATTCTCATCTCCAAGTACCATGCCCGGAGAGACTGTTGGTTCCCCTTCTACCCTGTAAGTAACATGCCCGAAGAGACCTGTATTTCTCCTTCTCTCTTCCAATTACCGTCCTCGGAGAGTCTGTTAGTTCTAATGTTCCCCTCCAAGTACCTTTTCCGGAGAGAGTTAGTTAGCCTCCCTCACCCCCAAGTACCATTCCCGGAGAGACTGTTAGTTCCCCTTCTCCCTTCCAAGTACCATACCAGGAGAGATTGGTAGTCTTCCTTCTCCCTTACAAGTACTATCCTCTGAGAGACTGTTTGTTTCCCGTCTCCCTCCAAGTATCATTCCATGAGATACTGTTAGTTCTCCTTCTTCACTTCAAGAATCATCCCCGGAGAGATTGTTAGTTCCCCTTCTCCCCTCCAAGTACCATACCAGGAGAGATCGGTAGTCTTCCTTCTACCTTACAAGTACTATCCTCTGAGAGACTGTTTGTTTCCCGTCTCCCTCTAAGTATCATTCCAGGAGATACTGTTAGTTCTCCTTCTTCACTTCAAGAATCATCCCCGGAGAGATTGTTAGTTCCCCTTATCCCCTACAAATACCATCTCCGGAAAGACGGTTAGTTCCCCTTCTCCCCTTCTCAGAGTGCTGCTGACACAGATCACCAGTTGCATGAGGCGCTGGACGCAGTTAAGGGCCAGCGACTGATAAGAGGGAAATCATGGATGGCTCAGGCGGAGGATACGATCAGACAGGTGTGCCCCTTGGAGAACATTAGGCGAGGAGAGGAGTGGGTCAGAGTGCCTGCGGAGAAGTAAGACTTGTGCAGATTTATAATCACATTGAGCAGGGAGTGCAGGGAGTGGCCAGCAGGGGCCATGGAAGTGGAAATCCAGCAACTAATTCAGGATAATGCTCGCCCGGGTGATGTGATTATCTACACAGATGGTTCGGTGTTGAGAGGTAGTAGAAGTGCCTGGGGTTTCTTGGCAAAGGCTAATGGTCGATGTTTGGTGCAGGAGAGCCTGGCATATGATACCACAACATCTAGCTTAAGAATGGAGGTGGAGGCAGTCAGTGCAGCTTTCCGCTGGATGGAGAATACGATACACACACACATCGTGATTGTAAATGACTCAGAAAGCATGCTGAGCAGGGTGAGGACTGGCAAGCTTCGTGCAGAGTGGCTTGCTTCGCTTCGGAAGTCACGGGTGGCAAGCATCGTCTGGATATTTACTCCATGGCATGCTGGTGTGTTGGGGAATGAACAGGCAGATAGATTGTCTGGCTTTTGCAAAACTTGGTGGAGCATTGATGCATGATAAGGCAGATGTGGTTGCGGCCTTGTGGGAGCACGTGTACTCCTCGGAGGAGCAAATGGATCATCATGGTCTGGCAAGAATACGACAGCGTGGAGTGACGAGGGGATTTGGCCGAGGCTCGACGATTAGAGGAAAGGCGAGACGCACATATAATCAGATCGTTACTGGTACTATTGGGGTTGGAACTCTTCGCTAGCTTCTGAGGATGGAGATGGAGCTCTTATAGGAATGCCCCGAATGCTGCGATGTCGGTTCCTAAATCATTCAATCAATCAATCAATCCCCTCAAAATACCATTCCCGAAGAGACTTTTATTTTCCTTTCTCACTTGCAAGTACCATCCACGCAGAGACTGTTAGTTTCCCTTCTCCCCTCCAAGTACAATCCCCGGAGAGACCATTAGTCCTCCTTCTCCCTTCTGCGTGCCATACCCTGAGAGACTGTTAGTTCTGCTTCTCCCCTCTAAGAACCATCCACGGACAGACTGTTAGTTCTAATTCTCCCTTCCAAGTACCATCTCCGGAGTTACTGTTAGTTCTCATTCTCACCTCTAAGTACCATCCCTGGAGAGACTGTTGGTTCCCCTTCTACCCTCTAAGTACCATCTCCGTTGAGACCTTTATTTCTCCTTCTCCCTTCCAAGTACCATCTTCGGAGAGTCTGTTAGTTCCAATTTTCCTCTCCAACTGCCATTGCCGGAGAGACTTCTATTTCCTTTTCTCCCCTACAAGTACTATCCCAGGAGAGACTGTTAGTTCCCCTTCTCCCCTCCAAGTACCACCCCAGGAAAGACTGTTAGTTCCCCTTCTCCCCTCCAAGTACCACCCCAGGAGAGATTCATAGTTCACATTCTCCCTTCCATGTAGCATCCCTGGAGCTACTGTTAGTTCTCATTCTCATCTCCAGGTACCATCCCCGGAGAGATTGTTTGTTCCCCTTCTACCTTCCAGAAAAAATCCCCGGAGAGACCTGTATTTCTCCTTCTCCCTTCCAATTACCATCCTCGGAGAGTCTGTTACGTTCCAATTCCCATCCAAGTACCATTCCCGGCGAGACTTTTATTTCCATTTCTCCCCTACCAGTACCATCCCCGGAGAGACTGTTAGTTCCCCCCCCCCCACCCGCTCCCAAGTGCCATTGCCTGAGAGACTGTTAGTTCCCTTTCTCCCCTCCAAATACCATCCCCGGAAAGACCGTTAGTCTTCCTTCTCCCTTACAAGTACCATCCCAAAGTGTGCCCTTACTTCAATAACAATATTGAGCACTTCGCCGAAAGTGTGCCCTTTCTTCAATAACATTATTGGCCACTTCACCTAAAGTGTGCCCTTTCTTCAATAACAATATTGACCACATCACCCAGAGTGTGCCCTTTCTTCAATAACAATATTGACCACTTCACCCAAAGTGTGCCCTTTCTTCAATAACAATACTGGCCACTTCACCCAAAGTGTGCCCTTTCTTCAATAACAATATTGACCACTTCACCCAAAGTGTGCGCTTTCTTCAATAACAATATCTGCCACTTCACCCAAAGTGTGCCCTTTCTTCAATAACAATATGTGCCACTTCACCTAAAGTGTGCCCTTTCTTCAATAACAATATTGACCACTTCACCCAAAGTGTGCCCTTTCTTCAATAACAATATTGGCCACTTCACCCAAAGTGTGCCCTTTCTTCAATAACAATATTGACCACTTCACCCAAAGTGTGCGCTTTCTTCAATAACAATACTGGCCACTTCACCCAAAGTGTGCCCTTTCTTCAATAACAATATGTGCCACTTCACCTAAAGTGTGCCCTTTCTTCAATAACAATATTGACCACTTCACCCAAAGTGTGCCCTTTCATCAATAACAATATTGGCCACTTCACCCAAAGCGTGCCCTTTCTTCAATAACAATATTGGCAACTGTGACATAATCACCAACCATCATTTTGCAGTACGTCAACTTTTACACACCAGAACCAAAAAACGTTTTCAATTTAGCCGCACGAAAAGGAACGAACACAACTTGACACTCGAGATAAACAGATGCCGGCTAAATATAGGAATTACCGCGTCCACTACTAAAAAAGTTATTGGAGGGAGCAGGTCATGTGACACAATTCTGACCTGCTCAAGCGTTCTTTTCGCAAAACCCGCGCACTTCTTCAATTCAGGCCTGACAGACAGTCAGAGACCCAAAGTGACCTGTCTTTTCAAACAAATAAACGGCAGTTTGATCGTATACTCGAGGTAAGCTTGCGAATCCGTAGATCAATGTATTACCCAGATGTATGCAGCTAAGGTATACCGTGTTTGTGTGTCAAAATAAAATGTATTATTTGTAAAATAAATCTCTGAAGTGTAAAATTGTCGATGCCGGCTTCAAGCTACACCGAGCCTTTCCCGGGAAAAACTAACAATCTCATAATGTCTCAAAACTGCAAACTCTGAAGTTCTTCAATACCTCTGTTAGCTTTACTATGTGCATACTACATCAATCTATCACAGAAAAATGTATGAGGTGAGAATTTAAACGCACTTTGATGCAATTCATCAAAACTGTTTTGAAATGCTTTCTGCAAACACAAGCCAGTTGTGCACAAGAACCACTGCCTCACTTGAAATCGCATTTATTTCTGCCTATTCGTGATCTAATGAGCTGAGAGAAAGGATTATATCTTTCCTTTCCTCTTTACGAATTGAAATAATAGGGTTTGATAGAAAATGACTGTATTTATGTGGCAGATTTCACTCAGACAAAGCACTTATTACATACATTGCTTTAAAAAGGTTACGCTTCACAAACGCCATTTGTGATAGACAGCCTAGTTGATCTGTCCAGACCGGAACATAAATAAAACTTCGGTCTATTGCCAATGTTGATCGCCAACCGAATGGACATGATGTGCACTGCTAACACAAGTAGAAGAATAAATTGATATGAAGAAGAAGAGGGGAGGGTTAGGAGAGGTACTTTATGTAACAACCTCTTACTAATGTATTGTTGTCATGATTTGTATGGATTACATTTGTAACAAATACACATCAGAAATTATGTATGTTGAACATGACTAACAATAAAATACTTGAGGAGTTAAACTCATATTGACTACTGGAGATAGGGACAAATAGTACAAGCTATAAGAACCCAATCAACAGAAGATAACTCTACACATTACACAACACAACACAGCACTCCACACCACAACAACAGCAGGCAAATGGAAATAAGAAGAAGAAGAAGAAGAAGAAGAAGAAGAAGAAGAAGAAGAAGAAGAAGAAGAAGAAGAAGAAGAAGAAGAAGAAGAAGAAGAAGAAGAAGAAGAAGAAGAAGAACAAGAACAAGAAGAAGAAGAAGAAGAAGAAGAAGAAGAAGAAGAAGAAGAAGAAGAAGAAGAAGAAGAAGAAGAAGAAGAAGAAGAAGAAGAAGAAGAAGACAAAGACAAAGAAGAAGAAGAAGAAGAAGAAGAAGAAGAAGAAGAAGAAGAAGAAGAAGAAGAACAAGAAGAAGAAGAAGAACAAGAAGAAGAAGAAGAAGAAGAAGAAGAAGAAGAAGAAGAAGAAGAAGAATAAGAAGAAGAAGAAGAAGAAGAAGAAGAAGAAAAAGAAGAAGAAGAAGAAGAAGAAGAAGAAGAAGAAGAAGAAGAAGAAGAAGAAGAAGAAGAAGAAGAAGAAGAAGAAGAAGAAGAAGAAGAAGAAGAAGAAGAAGAAGAAGAAGAAGAAGAAGAAGAAGAAGAAGAAGAAGAAGAAGAAGAAGAAGAAGAAGAAGAAGAAGAAGAAGAAGAAGAAGAAGAAGAAGACAAGTAGTTAATTTGGAAGGTACTGAGAAACATTTATATACACAAAGCATAACACATGAGTTGATGAAGATGTTTAAATGTATGTCATTTATAAAATGCATCTGTCCTATCTATGTCTGACTGTACACTTCTCAATGAACCACAGGTACACTGAGAAAAATACATACAGGAGGTTCCAGATAGCAGGTGCATCCAGTGTAATGATCTCTGACCCCACACAAATTAACACAACACCACTTCTTCTGATCTTATCCTTCCTGTTATGTTGTGTTCACACTTAGTAACATGCTGTAAAATTGCATTGGTACGATTATACATACCTATGTAACTTTCGTACAGTGATGTTCTTGGTGGCAACCTGACCAGAAAGAGGGAGGCAGAGAGAGAATGACCACACACACATGAGATGGAAGATAACCTCAGGCCTTGAGCAGAGCAAGGGCGGCTTTCAGGGTAGCTTTCCGGGCAAGTACTGAAGCGGATCCATCAGTCAATGGACCCAGGCCTAACCCCTATCTACCACTCAGAGGTGACATGTCTCGATGCCAAACATACACACTCCCTCCCAGAACCAATGATGCATGCCACATTGATTAACTCATGCCACACTATAATGTAGAACATGACATTATTTATAAGAAGATGTACAACACTTAGGATCATCATAGTGATTATTGTTTATTGATTGATGAACTGTAATTTGGCATTGATGTGCATTTTTCCATTGAACATATATGTTATGTCAAACAGATGAGAAAAAAAGAATGTATTCACAAGCCAAAAGAAACAGGCTCAGTCAATAAATGACATCTACAGTAACTAGATCTTATTACTATGTCAGTTCAAGCCTGTCTGTTAATTACCTGTTTATTTGTGTAACCAAGCTGTCAATGTCTACCAGTGTTTGTTAAATAATTTATTTAGGAAAGCAACCATAACTCAAAATGAAATAAATAAACTTAGGGGAAAGAGGAGACTCTACATCCTTTTACTGTTCCAGACCCATGCACCATTTCACCTAATTCATACTGAGGAAGTCTTTCTGACATTTCACAGAATATCATGGGGGTTCGAGAGCTATTAGAATCCTGGTGAAGGGGCAGAGTCCAATCTATTGTTCACTGTTCTCCTAAAGAGGACCATTAACTCCTAGATAAATAATGCAACTGAGCCTGTAATACTTTAAGGGTCGTATTCTTGATTTATTTACATATTAGAAGAGGATGGGGCCCAGCTTCTTAGACTAGAATATGGGTAATGCACAACAGTGATTCCCAGTCCCTTCAGAATATACGACAGCCACTTCACCCAAAGTGTGCCCCGTTTTCAATAACAATATTGGGCCAGTACCATACATACACACAGCTCGTCTTCAAGCGGGGAAATGGGCCCGTCAGTTGTTACTTTAACTGACAATGAAAGTCACATATCTCGCAACTGACTCCAAGACTTGCCTTAATTCTCTCAATTGACTCACTTTCCCCGCAGCTCTCTTTATGATGCTTCCGTCCCACGCGAGTCTGTTTCTTGCCCAACATGACCTACTAACACATGACAGGTCTAAGCCAATCTTCCTTCCATTATCTGACATAGAGTGTCGTTATGGATCTTCGGACCGTTATGAACTCGTTAAATGCTTTCCCATTCGCGCACTAATATGACCGCACAATTAGCAACTATGATGGGACTCGTAAAACGCTCGCCCATACGCACACTACGACCGTACTATGAACAATTTTGACAGGAGACCGAGTCTATAATTAGTGAAATGTATCTACGAGTACAAGAACTACGTTATTGCCTACACAGATCTAGCAAGAAATCGTTGTCTGTCTGTCTATTATCTATTCAGAAATGGACAACGCAGTCTCGTCCACATCTGACATCAAGTATAATGCGGCTTTGAAGTTATCGATCTAGAGCTAAATGTGTCGTCTGGACTGCGATGAGCTCCAGTCTGAGTAGTATATCCTTGATAGAATCTGAGTTCCATTGAATGGAGCTTTTCTTCATTTAAAAAGATCCAGTACTAGAATATGTTGTTACTAACAAAAGATGTCATCAAGAATATAACTCTATTGATTATACAGTGTAAAAGTCCAAACTGAATGAGTATTGTGTGATGTGAGACTTGTGGAAATTTGAAAGCGTCTTCTCAGACATTTCAGTCAATAAGTGAACGTCTCTTTCAACAGATTTGGGTACTTAAGACCCACGTTAATGTTCCTTGTTGTACTTGTCTGAGACAATTCCTTACACCGGACAGCGGGACTAAAATTTCGACCTGTCGTAATTGACTTGGGGACGTAAATTACAAGTACCTCTGAAGTCGGAGTGGATTCGCCTGATGGTGAGGGAGACAGTTAATAGGGAAAGCTAATCCACACGCACAATTCAGTCCATCAATACAATAAATAGTGTGTATGGACTACGCTTGAGTTCAAAGCGAGCGAGCGCAAAAAAAAAATAAAAAAATAAATAAAGTAAATAAATACAATACAAGAGATTTCACGGGTGGACAAAGTTCATTACCTTGGGTGAAATCTGTCTAGACTCTAGTGCAGTGGTTCTCATTCTGTTTTGGCCTATGTCCCCCTTTACCATATGTTTAGAACGTCATTCCCCCCCCCCCCCCTTCGAATTTCCTCCCTATAAATCCTCCCCCCCTCCCCACCTTTACATAGTATACATAAAAATGGAAGCTAAATTTAATAACACATACTAGAACAAGTCTAGACATCTACATAAAACGTGATTTGCGGGTCTACTTTCGTTATAAAACGAATTTAATTAGGGCGAGAATTACTCCTGTTTGCGGACGACCAAGCACTAATAGCAAAATCAGAAGCTGAATTACAAGACTACATGAATAGTCTAAACGAAATGTGTAGGGAACATGACATGAAAATTAGCACAAGCAAAACAGAGGTAATGACTATAACTAAAGAAGAACAAACAGCAACAATTCACCTAAACGAACATCCCTTGAAACAAGTAAAGAGTTTCAAGTACCTAGGAAGTTAATATCATCAAATGGCAGATCAGAAGACGAGATCGAAAGAGGTGCAATAAGGCAAATCAACTCATTGGACAAATGGCACCAATACTAAAAAACAAACATGTATCAATAACTACTAAGAAAGCACTTTACAACACAATCTTCCTACCAACTCCATGCTACCAATGCCAAACCTGGACAATAACAGAAACAGAGAAAAGATAAATCACAACAACAGAAATGAGGTTCCTGAGAAGAATACTCAACGTATCAAGAAGAGATAAGATCAGAAATGAAGAAATCAGGACTAAAGTTGGGGTTAAAGCAGCACTAGATTTTATTAGAAAGCAGCAAGTCAAATGGTTTGGCCATGCAAGTAGGTTACCAATCAACAACATACCACAACAAGCAATGATGTACAGACCAGATGGAAACAGAGGAAGAGGCCGACCACGTAAACGTTGGACGGAGGGAATAGCAGAGTCCATGGGAATATCGATATATGAAGCCCATAATTGGGCACTCTCACGAAGTTTATACCCACCTCGACACCGCAAGATACAAGAGGAACATGATGAGATGAGATGATGAGATGAGAGAAGTACAGAACAGTAAAATTTAGAGGGAAAAACAATATCAAGTAACTGGTTCTTGTATTAATGCGATATTGAAATAATCTTAATTCCCCCCCCCCCCCGTGGAAACCCTAAAATGCCCCCCGATTCCTCACCGGTTGAGAACCACTGCTCTAGAGGAAGGCAAACCTAAGACAAATGCATGCTGAAGTCGGAGACAGTGACCTTTGGGGTGTATAAACAGGCGTGACACACTCGCCTCGACAGTGAAACATAGAAGAGCAGACGAGACATCATTTAAAATATATATGATAAACTAGGCATCTTCACAGAAGGTAGATTGCAGGTGCTTTCCTTCCTGGCAGTGACCATACTGGCCGGTGACCGTAACCATTGTCCCGTTAAAGAGATCCTCTGCCTGCTTGAGACCATAACCAACAACTATCTGTCGGCTGCCTTCAAAACTTAATTCACCACCTGCCTTCCGTGGTTTCTTGTGAAAAACATTCCTAAAACAGTTACAAGAAAAAGCACACCATCCCAAAAAATACAAAACAGCGTCCCTCTGTGAAAAACACAACCCGTTATACCGCCGCTATTTTACCAGTATATAAATATACACACTTTAACAACTTATTGACAATCGATGTGAAAAGAGTAAAGGGTAGGCAGACAAGTAAACATGTGGGAAGCTTGGCCACGTGGCATAACCATGACAAGATCAGACAACCGGTCCAAGTCTAGTGATGGTGTGAGATGGCGAAACAATCTATGACGCTTTTCGGCACGGCACATGATAAATATATGAATGGTTACACAATGCACACACTTTTCCACTTTTCACAATGGGCAGTGGGGAGCGTTTTATGTAATATTCACTGGCACAGGAACGGAGCATAATGGGGACGACCCGTTGCTGTGAAGTTGGAACCGTAACTAACTAACTAACAATGCACACACACACACTCACATGTATTGTTTGTAATGGCACCTACTTGTTTCATATCTATTGCATATGTTTACACAATATTATTATGTTTTCATGTTGTTATTGTAGTGTTAGTTCTATGTTTCACCTTGTGTAATTTTTGTTCATTGTTGTTTTGTTTACCACTGAAGGTTGTCTCACCGATTTCCTTCCCTTTTTATGCGATTGTGCCCCTTTATGGTTTAACACAATGTGATGTGCGGCAATAATCGCTAGAACGGAACAATCATCTTTGCTCTTGACATTTATGTCGCCCGTTGACGGCTCCTGATCTGTAGCTTTGTCAGTCTCTCACCCCGCACTCTCGTTCATCCAGCCTCGTATTCTCTGGTCAAGGACACAACAATAACCAGGTTCCCAATCTAGCGGACACAAGTTTTCACATTCTCCATTGACATTAACAAGGGAATTGGGGGAGCAGTGTTGACTGTTGAAACAGAGAACGCAACCCATCTCTATGATTGTTAAACATTGCGGTGGGGACGAGGAAGTCCAAGAAGAGGACGGGTCGATTCATCGGACAAAGGTTTTCACACATCCGGCAGTTAGAGCATGACAGAATGGATAAAATATAGAGAGGAGATGGATATCAACACAGTAATGAGAAAAGGGGGGGGGGGGGGGGTGTGTGGCAGAGACAAACCACGGACACGAGAACCAACTAAAAATATATGTCACAGAAATATGACGTACACTGTAGCAATAAAATGTGTTTCTCGTTTGTGATGAATGTGTTTGATGCACTCTCACTTGTTCTTGGATGCGTGATGTTGCTTTGGGAGCTCAGTTTTGTTATGGTCAAGGACACACAGTTTTTTTCGCCTTGTCACTGCTTCACTGGATACATTAAACCCATAGATGAGCATTCTCCCGCTGTTTATACTTCACCTCGACATGGCAAGGTACAATAGCAACAGATGAGATGATGAGACGGCTCCACTAGCGATTCAGTATTCACGCTGTTTTAAATTTGCTGTGATTTGTGGGTAACTACTTTAATCCATGCTTGGTTGTTTGTTTTAAAAGGCATTGCTGTAGGATCACAAAACATCCAACAAGAAGTATGATAACAGTGTTAGTTGTTACTTTTTTCGCATATCCTTTTTACAGGACATTGTTGTCAACACCAGCATTTTACCGCTGTCGTTGATTTCATGGCAAGATTACGCTCAGTAGTTTGCCATTGCTTTCTAAGCGGCCGGCTCACTTATTCCATAAGTTACCAACGCGGCGAGTACCGTTTTAATTCTCGCACGTACTTTTCCCCCCGTAGATAAAAGGGATACGGAGGGGAAAACGTTAAACACTAGGCCAGGGGGGACCGGCTATTTGTTACTGATCCTGCCATTTCGCTAACAAACACAAGTTTTCAGTTGACACCCGCTTTGGGTGAACATACAACTTAATCTAGTACTCTCCTCACGTGAACATAAAAACCCTTAGCCTTACTTAGGAGAAATACATCTAAAACTAGACGTTCCTAGCAGCTTTAACTAGTACTTTTTTGTTTCCCATCCTGCATAGAACTTGAATAAACTTTCTTACTTTCAACTACTATACAATTTTTCCATTCTGCATAGAACTTCAGCTAGTACTTGCCCCAATTTTGAAAGGGCCCCCTAAAACAGGTTTGGGCTCTTAAGACCACGGTTTGTTCCTTGTTGTACTTGTCTCGAGACAATTCCTTACACCGGACAGCGGGACTAAAATGCTCGACCTGTCGTCCTTGACTTGGGACGTAAATTACAAGTACCTCTGAAGTCGGAGTGGGTTCGCCTGATGGTGGGGGACACTGTTAATAGAGAAAGCTAAGCCACACGCAAAATTCAGTCCATCACCACTATAAATAGTGTGTATGGACTACGCGTTGAGTTCAAAGCGAGCGAGCGCAAAAAAATAAAAAAAAATAATAAATAAATAAATAAAATACAAGAGATTTTCACGGGTGGACAAAGTTCATACTCTTGGATGAAATCTTTCTAGACTCTAGAGCAGTGGTTCTCACTTCTGTTTTGGCCTATGTCCCCCTTTACCTCTATGTTTAGAACGTCATTCCCCCCCCCCACCCCTTCAAATTTCTCCCTATAAATCCTCCTCGCTCCCCAACGTTACATAGTATACATAAAAATGGAAGCTAAATTTAATAACACATACTAGAACAAGTCTAGACATCAACATAAAACGTGATTTGCGGGTCTACTTACGTTATAAAACGAATTTAATTAGGGCGAGAAGTACTCCTGTTTGCGGACGACTAAGCACTAATAGCAAAATCAGAAGCTGAATCACAAGACCACATGAATAGTCTAAACTAAATGTGTAGGGAACATGACATGAAAATTAGCACAAGCAAAACAGAGGTAATGACTATAACTAAAGAAGAACAAACAGCAACAATTCACCTAAACGAACATCCCTTGAAACAAGTAAAGAGTTTCAAGTACCTAGGAAGTTAATATCATCAAATGGCAGATCAGAAGACGAGATCGAAAATAGGTGCAATAAGGCAAATCAACTCATTGGACAAATGGCACCATTACTAAAAAACAAACATGTATCAATAACTACTAAGAAAGCACTTTACAACACAATCTTCCTACCAACTCCATGCTACCAATGCCAAACCTGGACAATACAGAAAAAGAGAAAAGATAAATCACAACAACAGAAATGAGGTTCCTGAGAAGAATACTCAACGTATCAAGAAGAGATAAGATCAGAAATGAAGAAATCAGGACTAAAGTTGGGGTTAAAGCAGCACTAGATTTTATTAGAAAGCAGCAAGTCAAATGGTTTGGCCATGCAAGTAGGTTACCAATCAACAACATACCACAACAAGCAATGATGTACAGATCAGATGGAAACAGAGGAAGAGGCCGACCACGTAAACGTTTCACGGAGGGAATAGCAGAGTCCATGGGAATATCGATATATGAAGCCCGTAATTGGGCACTCTCACGAAGTTTATACTTCACCTCGACACCGCAAGGTACAAGAGGAACATGATGAGATGAGATGATGAGATGAGAGAAGTACAGAACAGTAAAATGTAGAGGGAAAAACAATATCAAGTAACTGGTTCTTGTATTAATGCGATCTTGAAATAATCTTAATCTCCCCCCCCCCCCCCGTGGAAACCCTAAAATTCCCCCCTGGGGAGAGGGGGGATTCCTCACCGGTTGAGAACCACTGCTCTAGAGGAAGGCAAACCTAAGACAAATGCATGCTGAAGTCGGAGACACTGACCTTTGGGGTGTATAAACAGGCGTGACACACTCGCCTCGACAGTGAAACATAGAAGAGTAGACGAGACATCATTTAAAATATATATGATAAACTAGGCATCTTCACAGAAGGTAGTTTGCCGGTTCTTTACTTCCTGGCAGTGACCATACTGGCCGGTGACCGTAGCCATTGTCCCGTTAAAGAGATCCTCTGCCTGCTTGAGACCATAACCAACAACTATCTGTCGGCTGCCCTCAAAATTTAATTCACCACCTGCCTTCCGTGGTTTCTTGTGAAAAACATTCCTAAAACAGTTACAAGAAACAGCACTACATCCCAAAAAATACAAAACAGCGTCCCTCTGTGAAAAACACAACCCGTTATGCCGCCGCTATTTTACCAGTATATAAATATACACACTTTAACAACTTATTGACAATCGATGTGAAAAGAGTAAGGGGTAGGCAGACAAGTAAACACGTGGGAATCTTGGCCATGTGGCATAACCATGACAAGATCAGACAACCGGTCCAAGTCTAGTGATGGTGTGAGATGGCGAAACAATCTATGACGCTTTTCGGCACGGCACATGATAAATAAATGAATGGTTACACAATGCACACACTTTTCCACTTTTCACATTGGGCAGTGGGGATCCACGACACTGGTGATCGAGTGAAATGGCGAGTCATGACCGCCCACGCTTTCCGGCATGGCACATGATTGATTGATTGATTGAGTGGGGAGCGTTTTATGTAATATTCACTGGCACAGGAACGGAGCATAATGGGGACGACCCGTTGCTGTGAAGTTGGAACCGTGACTAACTAACTAACTAACAATGCACACACACACACACACACACACACACACACACACACTCACACGTATACGTGTATTGTTTGTAATGGCACCTACGTGTTTCACGTCTATTGTATATGTTTACACAATATTATTATGTTTTCATGTTGTTATTGTAGTGTTAGTTCTATGTTTTGCCTTGTGTAATTTTTGTTCATTGTTGTTTTGTTTACCACTGAAGGTTGTCTCACCGAGTTCCTTCCCTTTTTATGCGATTGAGCCCCTTTATAGTTTAACACAATGTGATGTGCGGCAATAATCGCTAGAACGGAACAATCATCTTTGCTCTTGACATTTATGTCGCCCGTTGACAGCTCCTGATCTGTAGCTTTGTCATTCTCTCACCCCGCACTCTCGTTCACCCAGCCTCGTATTCTCTGGTCAAGGACACAACAATAACCAGGTTCCCAATCTAGCGGACACAAGTTTTCGCATTCTCCATTGACATTAACAAGGGAATTGGGGGAGCAGTGTTGACTGTTGAAACAGAGAACGCAACCTCATCTCTATGCTTGTTAAAACATTGCGGTGGGGTCGAGGGAGTCCAAGAAGAGGACGGGTCGATTCATCGGACAAAAGGTTTTCACACATCCGCCAGTTAGAGCATGACAGAATGGATAAAATATAGAGAGGAGATGGATGTTAACACAGTAATGAGAAAGAGGGGGGGGGGGGGGGTAGCAGAGACAAACCTCGGGCACGAGAACCAACTAAAAATATATGTCACAGAAATATGACGAACCTGAGAATGAAAATGAAGGATAGGGAAGGGAACGAAAAATGTTAATTTAACGGTACACTGTAACAATAAAATTCGTTGTTTGTTTGTGATGAATGTGCTTGATGCACTCTCACTTGTTCTTGGAGTGCGTGATGTTGCTTTGGGAGCTCAGTTTTGTTATGGTCAAGGACACACAGTTTTTTTTCGCCTTGTCACTGCTTCACTGGATATATTAAACTCATAGATGAGCATTCTCCCGCTGTTTATACTTCACCTCGACATGGCAAGGTACAATAGCAACAGATGAGATGATGAGACGGCTCCACTAGCGATTCAGTATTCACGCTGTTTTAAATTTGCTGTGATTTGTGGGTAACTACTTTAATCCATGCTTGGTTGTTTGTTTTAAAAGGCATTGCTGTAGTATCACAAAACATCCAACAAGAAGTATGGTAACAGTGTTATTTGTTACTTTTTTTTCTCATATCCTTTTTACAGGACATTGCTGTCAACACCGGCATTTTGCCGCTGTCGTTGATTTCATGGCAAGATTACGCTCAGTAGTTTGCCATTGCTTTCTAAGCGGCCGGCTCACTTATTCCATAAGTTACCAACGCCGGCGAGTACCGTTTCCAATTCTCGCACGCTACTTTACCCCACGTAGATAAACGGGATCACGGAGAAAAGTCGTTTAAACACTAGGCCAGGGAGACCGGCTATTTGTTACTGATCCTGCCATTTACGCTAACACAACACAAGTTGTCAGTTGACACCTGCTTTGGGTGAACATACAACTTAATCTAGTACTCTCCTCACGTGAACATAAACCGTTAGCCTTACTTAGGAGAACATACATCTAAAACTAGCACGTTCCTAGCAGCTTCAACTAGTACTTTCTTGTTTCCCATCCTGCATAGAACTTGAACTAATACTTTCTTACTTTCAACTACTATACAATTTTTCCATTCTGCATAGAACTTCAGCTAGTACTTGCCCCAATTGAGCATACTCCTTCAACTAGCACTTTTCTCAGGTGAACATACAACTTCAACTAACACAATTTCAACTGGCACTGTCTCAGGTAAACATACAACTCTAATTAACACTTTCGTCACGTGTTGAATGTTGTGACTCTGTTTGTATATCCCAACGTTTTGAATGTTGTGTCCTTTTGTCTGCAATGTCTGAATGTCTTGAATTTTGTTTGTATATCTGCAACATCCGAATGTCTTGCATGTTGTGAATCATTGCCTGCCATATCCCTATGTCTAGAATATTATATCTCTCTGACTGCAATGTCTGGACGTCTTGAATGTTGTGTCTCTCTATCTGCTATATCCCGACATCTTGAATGTTGTATAGCTCTGTCTGCTATATACTGAAGTATTGAGTGTCGTGTCTCTCTGTCAGCTATATTCAGATGTCTCGAATGTTGTGTATCACTGTCTGCTACATCCCGACGCCTTGAATGCTGTGTCTCTCTGTCTGCTGTGTCTGAACGTTGTAAGTATTGTGTATCACTGTCTGCTATATCCCGACGTATTGGATGTTGTGTCTCTCTGACTGCTGTGTCCGTACGTCTTGAATATTGTGTTTCTCTTGTCTTCAATTTCTGAACGGCTTGAATGTTATGCCTCTCTGTCTTGTCTGTATGAAAGCCATGTCTCTCGTCTGCTATGTCGTGAATGTTGTGTCTCTCTGTCTGCTATATCTTGAATGTAGTGTCTCACTGTCTGCTATGTCTTGAATGTTGTGCCTCTCTGTCTGCTATGTCTTGAATGTTGTGTCTCACTGTCTGCTATGTCTTGAATGTTGTGTCTCTCGTCTGCTATATCTTGAATGTTGTGTCTCTCTGTCTGCTATGTCTTGAATGTTGTGTCTCTCTGTCTGCTATGTCTTGAATGTTGTGTCTCTCTGTCTGCTATGTCTTGAATGTTGTGTCTCTCTGTCTGCTATGTCTTGAATGTTGTGCCTCTCTGTCTGCTATGTCTTGAATGTTGTGTCTCTCTGTCTGCTATGTCTTGAATGTTGTGTCTCTCTGTCTGCTATATCTTGAATGTTGTGTCTCTCTGTCTGCTATGTCTTGAATGTTGTGTCTCTCTGTCTGCTATGTCTTGAATTTTGTGTCTCTCTGTCTGCTATGTCTTGAATGTTGTGTCTCTCTGTCTGCTATGTCTTGAAAGTTGTGTCTCTCTGTCTGCTATGTCTTGAATGTTGTGTCTCTCTGTCTGCTATGTCTTGAATGTTGTGTCTCTCGTCTGCTATATCTTGAATGTTGTGTCTCTATGTCTGCTATGTCTTGAATGTTGTGTCTCTCTGTCTGCTATGTCTTGAAAGTTGTGTCTCTCTGTCTGCTATGTCTTGAATTTTGTGTCTCTCTGTCTGCTATATCTTGAATTTTGTGTCTCTCTGTCTGCTATGTCTTGAAAGTTGTGTCTCTCTGTCTGCTATGTCTTGAAAGTTGTGTCTCTCTGTCTGCTATGTCTTGAATGTTGTGTCTCTCTGTCTGCTATGTCTTGAATGTTGTGTCTCTCTGTCTGCTATGTCTTGAATGTTGTGTCTCTCGTCTGCTATATCTTGAATGTTGTGTCTCTATGTCTGCTATGTCTTGAATGTTGTGTCTCTCTGTCTACTATGTCTTGAATGTTGGAAGAACGAGACTGGGCTATCAGCTTCTCCGAATTGCCGGCTTCAAATGTTTCTACAACAGACGACATCTGGGAACGGCGATTCTCGTTCGCGACAGCATGGTGGCGTCAGAGCTAGACATGTCCAGTTGGGACAGTGACGATATACAAATACAGGCGTTGAGAGTTCATTCCAGTATACCATTCGTGTTGGTTAATGTTTATGCCCGCAATGCGAGTGTGGACGCCCAGAAGTGGCAGTGCTTAAGTGGCATATTAGGCCACGAGAGAAATGTTATTTTCTGTGGTGACTTCAACGCTAAAGGCAGATCATGGGGAAACATTTCCTCCAATACACAAGGGGAGGAGCTCGAGACTGCACTGGAAACCATCGACCTGGTTTGTATCAACAGTGGCTGTGTCACCAGGACAGCAAGCCGTCCAGGCGATGAGGACAGTGCTATTGATCTGGCGCTAGTTTCACCTTCACTCACTACAGTGTGTAGATGGGGTGTCCTAGGACACCATGGCAGCGACCACCACCCTTGCAGCATATTGGTGGAGAAAGCAGAACCAGGCAGCACAAGCTAAAGGTAAAGACGTTCCAGTATGACAGTACAGGGCAAGAGGTGGTGAGCAAAAATAAGACGTGACAAACGCAGAACGTTTCAGGGCAGGAGAAAAAAGCTGGGAGCAGCCACCGTGGTGGAGTTTCGAGGTGGAGAAGGCTTGGGTGGATAAGCGTAGTGCTGTAAGGAGATGGCAAAATGCCAAGAAGAACAGAGCTGGTCATCCTAGTCCCTGCTTGCACTTAGAAAGAGAGATGCACACAAAAGTAAGCTATTTCAAAAAACTGGTCAAGGTGGTTAAAAGCGAAAAATGGGCAGAGGTGTGTCAAAGAGTAAGCACAGACAAGTCACTGAAATTGTTCTGGCGACTACATAAAAGCATGAGTGGGGTAGTCAAGAATAAGAGCATTTCTGACTTCCAAGGTGCTGACCTCATCTGGCAGAGGACTGATGAGGACAAGGGCAAAGCCCTCTTTGAACGCTACCTTGAGCAGAGCAACCAGACAGACATGAGAGGCCGGAATCTGGCCAAGGAGGTCACCTCAGACAGATGCAAGGCCCAGAACACTTCGGATGAAGACACAGTGACAGTGAAAGAAATCAAGGCTGTGCTTCGACGATCAAAAACAGTGCTCCAGGTCCTGATGGCATAAGATACGACGACATAAATAGGTGTACCGACAATGAGCTAGAGAAACTAACAGACATGTACAACAACAGTATAGGGAGTGCTAGCATCAAGGAGGAATGGTTACATAGCTATCTGATTCCCTTGCCGAAGCCTGACAAAGACCACACAAAAATTCAGAGATATCGAATTATAACCATGCAGAATACAGTAGGCAAGATGCTGGAGAAGGTAATTGCCAGGAAAATATCAAGCCAACTAGAGAGGCAAGGTGTTTTCCCACCTACCCTGGGTGGGTACCGTCCAAAAAGAGAAACCTGGACCAATGCAGCAGTCTTTGCCCATGATGTCTATGAAGGTTTCCACTCAGGCACTGAAACTGTTGCTGCAGCGATTGATCTTGAGGATGCATACAACAGAGTACCACTGGATTTTTAATGTTTCAGCTTCTTGAACTAAACGTAAGTCCATTCCTCCTTAGTTGGATCGCTGCAGCCCTCTTCCAACGGAAAGTAGTTTTTAGATGTGGCAGTTGGACTTCGGAACCAACAACAATATATCCTGGCCTACCACAGGGATCACCATTATCTCCGGTACTGTTCAACGCCTACACAGTGAGAATCACCAGTGAGCAGATCACTGGACCTGGCAGGACATTGTCATATGCCGATGATGTTTTAGTGTATCGTCAGGGTAAGGATAGAGAGGAGGTTGCTGTGGAACTACAAACCGAACTCAATCGCATAAGTACTTGGTGTGATGAAGCTGGGGCAATGGTCAACCCAACAAAGGCAACAGTGACTTGGTTCTCGTTGAATAATCATATTGTCAACAATCCAACACCAACTGTAATGCTGTGTTCAGAGACGGTGGAAAGAACGCAGGCAATGAATTACCTGGGGATACGGTTTGATCGAAGCCTTGCTTATAATGTGCACATAGACCAGGTGATAACAAAGGCCAAGCGGGGTTTGGCAGCGATGCGGGTGATGGCGGCAGCAAACTGTGAGCAGCGCCATCTATGTCTTCTGTACGAAGGGCTGGTCATGTCTGTTTTGGAGTATGCAATGGCAATCCTGACTCTCAGCCATAATCAGATAGAAAGGATGGAAGGATACAGAATGAAGCTATGCGCATTATTCTTGGATGTACAAGAGATACAGCATGCAGGGCGATGCGCTACCTTCTTGATTTTCCAACCATTGAAGAGAGAATGCAAGTTTGCAGGGCACGTGCCTACCTCAGAATTAACGCAAACACACAGCATCCACTGCATAGTGAAATTAGGAAGGTGAAGGGCAGCAGGTTAAAAAGAGGACGGTCGTGGATGGGTCAAGCCGAGGACATTCTTCAACAGGTGTGTTCACTTGAGGACTTAGAACCTGGCGAGGAGTGGGTGCAAGTGCCAACAGACTTCTGCACATCCTTTTCAGTTTGCATCCAACTAGATAGAAAATGCAGACAAGAAAATCCGGCTGCTGTGGAGGCTGAAGTACAAGCGTTGATTTTCGAGAATTCGCTAGACAGTGACGCGGTCATCTACACAGATGGGTCGGTCGTCCGACATGTGAGAAGCTCATGGGCCTTTACAGCTCGGGCCGGAGGGAGAATTGTGAAGGAGGACTCTGGTGCTTTCACTGAAACCACAAGTAGCCTGACCATGGAAGTCAAGGCAGTAAGTAAAGCAATAACATGGCTCGAGACACAGACATTCACTAGGGCTTGTTTCCTTAGCGACTCAATGAACATGATCAAGAGGATAGAGGAGGGTCGATCCGAAGAGAATGGTTGCTGCCTCTGGAGCGGTCTCGGCTGGCAAAGATTAGTTTCATCTTCGTGCCAGGTCATGCGGGAGTACAAGGAAATGAGCGGGCTGACAAGCTCGCAGGTGAGGCTACTGTGGAGGGCGGACGCGCCATGGACCAGGCTGACATTCTGAATGCTCTACGAGAAGTGAGACTTTTGCAAGAACCAAGTGATGACTGTGAATCTACAACAATGGCCAGACTGCGAGAGCAGCAAATTAAAAGAGGGGTGGCCAAACAAGAACACTACGCAGGAAGCCAAAGAAGATTGATAAACCAACACAGATCTGGCGTCGTTAGCCGCTACACGCTGCGGGATTTGCTGAGGAGGGGATCCGAGCACTTATGGACTGAATGGTCCGATGTGCAACGAGGATGATCTGTCGACTAACTAACTAACTAACTAACTATGTCTTGAATGTTGTGTCTCTCTGTCTGCTATATCTTGAATGTTGTGTCTCTCTGTCTGCTATGTCTTGAATGTTGTGTCTCTCTGTCTGCTATGTCTTGAATGTTGTGTCTCTCTGTCTGCTATGTCATGAATGTTGTGTCTCACTGTCTGCTATGTCTTGAATGTTGTGTCTCTCTGTCTGCTATATCTTGAATGTTGTGTCTCTCTGTCTGCTATGTCTTGAATGTTGTGTCTCTCTGTCTGCTATATCTTGAATGTTGTGTCTCTCTGTCTGCTATGTCATGAATGTTGTGTCTCACTGTCTGCTATGTCTTGAATGTTGTGTCTCGCTGCATGCAATTTCTGAACGTCTTGAATTTTGCGTCTCTCTGTCTGCAAATAATTAAAGTCTTGAATTTTGTATTTCTCTGTTTGCTATATCGCGACACCTTGAATGTTCTGTTTGTCTGTCTGCTGTATGCCGGCGCTTTAAATGTTGTGTCTCTCTGTCTGCTATATCCCGGCGCCTTAAATGTTGTGTCTCTCTGTCTGCTATATCCCGACATCTTGAACTTTGTGTCTCTCTGTCTGCTACATCCTGACGTCTTGAATGTTGTATCACTCTGTCTGCTATATCCCAACGTCTTGAATGTTGTGTCTGTCTATCTGCTATATCCCGACGTCTTGAGTGTTGTGTCTCTCTGTCTGCTATATCCCGACGTCTTGAATATTGTATCTTGTCTGATGTATCTCTCTGTCTGCTATATCCCAACGTCTTGAGTGTTGTATCTCTCTGTCTTCTATATCCCAACGTCTTGAATATTGTACCTTGTCTGTTGTATCTCTCTGTCTGCTATATCCCGACGTCTTGAGTGTTGTATCTCTCTGTCTGCTATATCCCAACGTCTTGAGTGTTGTATCTCTCTGTCTGCTATATCCCAACGTCTTGAGTGTTGTATCTCTCTGTCTGCTATATCCCAACGTCTTGAGTATTGTATCTCTCTGTCTGCTATATCCTGACGTCTTGAATGTTGTGTCTCCCTATCTGCTATTTCATAAAATTTGTGTCTGACTCTCTGCTGTATCTTGAATGTTGTGTCTCTCTGCTTGCTATGTCTTGAATGTTGTATCTCTCTGCCTGCAATTTCTGAACGTCTTGTATGATGTATCTTTCTGTCTGCAATGTCTGAATGCATTGAATGTTGTTTCTCTATGTTTACTATATCTCGACGCCTTGAAGGTTGCGTTTCTGTGTGCTGTATCTCGACGTCTTGAATGTTGTATCTTTCTGTCTGCAATGTCTCAATGTATTGAATATTGTGTCTCTGCCTGTTAATTTCGACGTCTTGGATGTTAGATTTCTCTGTGTCTGCTATATTCCGACATTTAGAGTGTTTTGTCTACGTCTGCTAAGACCGAACGTCCTAAATGGCGTGTGTATCTCGGTCTGCTATATCTCGACGTTTCGAATGTTGTGTATCTCTGTCTGCTATATTTAGACGTCTTGAATGTTGTGTGTCTCTCTCTCTCTCTGCTATGTCTGAGCGTCTTGAATGTTGTGTCTCTGTCTGCTATATCTCGACATCTTGAATGTTGTTTCTCTCCGTCTGCAATTTCTGAACGTCTTGAGTGTTCTGTCTCTCTGTCTGATATATCATGAATTTAGTGTCTCTCTGTCTGATATATCTTGAATGTTGCGTCTCTCTGTCTGCTTTGTCTTGAATGGTGTGTCTCTCTGCATGAAATTTCTGAACGTCTTGAATTTTGCGTCTCTCTGTCTGCAAATTCTGAAAGTCTTTAATGTTGTATCTCTCTGTTTGCTATATGGCGACACCTGAGCGTCTTGAATCTGGTGTGTCTGCTATGTCCCGACGTCTTCAATGGTGTGTCTCTCCTGACTATTATTTCTTTGTACGTCAATATCATGCCAATCGCCTTTTCCTCTCATGTGATTCTCTGGTACCCATAGTATGCAAGCAATTAAAAATAAAATGACAGGCATCGCCTGGATTTGAGCGAACACATACCCATCTGGTCACTAGGCGAGCGGTATGCCTCTATGTTAGAGCCGTTCCCGAGTATAAAATGTTAGTTGCATATCCTTTACAGGACGTTGCAGTCAACACCAGCAATTTTTGCTGTTGTGATATCTTGGCAAGCTTACGTTGAGTAGTTTGCCATTGCTTTCCGAACGACCAACACCCATACAGTTTCGTTAAAATAAACCAACCCAACGTGGTCTGCTGCCAAATTGCGCGCAGCTGTGTTTCAAACGCGGGTATCCAATCTAGAACTTCATAGGAACCTAGTCCCCATAATTGTCAGAGACAATCAAGTCGGTTACATATATTTCTGATAATTCTTGACATTCCAACGTCTCTGATATTTGTATCATCAATATCAAGATTGAATCCTAGAAACGACTAACTAATGGGTAAATAAATAATGCCAAGGACAGATTTCTTGACATCACTCTTTCATGTTGGGATCACTGCAAGTGATGGCGGTGGTTAAGAACCTCTCTATCTCAAAATCCGACCAGAAACCAGACCAGTGTAATGAAAACACTTTTTGTGGTGTGATGGTTATCTGCTGTATAATAGGAGCACTGCTTGTGACTGTGGTGGTTTTATCCTGAGTATTGGGAAAACTGTATGTGATGATAGTGGGTTGTCTTCTGTGTATTGGGAATATTGCAAGTGATTGTGATGATTGTGATGATTTTCTACTGTGCATTGAGACACTTAATTTTGGTGAATAGTTTTCATCTGTGTATTGGAAACTGAGCTTGTGACAGTGATGGTTTTCTCCTGTAAGATGGGACCATTACTTGCGATGGAAATAGATTTCTCTTCATTATTGCTTATAACACAGGATGGTGATTGTTTTCAAATCCCCGTCGTTTTGGATCAATATTTGTTTCCACACAATCTCAGGCCTTTTGGTAGAGCCTCGTGTATGTTACCAAGATTTGTTGCTACTGCTCATGTTCGTAAATGGACACGAAGTGACTAAATATGCAGCGAAACTTTTATGAGATCGAATAAACGTATCCGTAAGATGATACTCAGCGAATAGCAAAGAATGACTGAATATCTTTCATGAATATATCATGGGCTTGGTCTGTCAATTCAAATGTTGGTCTCATTTAGAAAAGATACAATTAACTCTGTTCACAAATAGGACAATACTTCAACTGAAATCGCCTTTGAGAGCAGGAGTAGTGATTGAATCCCACACGCACAAGTGTACACCTCGCATTAACCAGATTGCTGGAGATCCTCTACATAAAGTATTCATAGAATTGGATACTGGGTCTCTAAGGAAACTCACACATTGAGGTTAATTAGACCCACAATCCGATGTGTTCATGAACATAATATTGCGTGACGTTGGGCATGAGCCAGGCAGAAACAAGACCTCTATTGGGTCAATTGGACAAGCACCACCAGGGAGATTTAGATGCATTCATACTCTAATCACATCCGGCCCACCAAATCACGGGGAGATTACTCGTATCAGTAAACTAATTGACTTGTTTCAGTCAGGACAACTTGTCTGTGTCATCCTATACTTCACGTGGCCAGCAGACAGTCTGCTTTTCTGGTCGGATTTTGAGATCAAGAGGTTCTTCACGGATGAAAAGATAACGGCAATTTTGGTGAAGATATATAATTTAACAGAAAAGTGAAAGTCCCCATTCCACTCTGTACATGTATAGCTCCATAATTATATTGACCAACCGACACTCGATTGGAAGTAAAAACAGGGGTCACAAGGCAGGAGAATAGACTTCACTGCACCGAGCTTGTCCTATTTAACCCAGTCTCTTTCTGCAGCGCAGATAGCCCCCTGCCCAAAGAGTCCACAAACCCACACATGACCCTGTGACCACACATATGAGGGACCAACTACTTCATCACGGAGCCCCACTCGACTCTGTGACTACACAGATAAGGGATCAAACATTTCATCACGAAGACCCACTCGACCCTGTGATCACACATATGAGGGATTAACCACTTTACCTTAAGACCCACACGACCACACAGATGAGGGATCAACCACTATACCACGGAGACCCACATGACCCAGTAACCACACAGATGATGGATCAACCACTTCACCACGATGATCCACACGATCACACAGATAAGGGATCAACCACTTCACCACGGGGATCCACACGACCACACAGATGAGGGATCAACCACTTTACCACGGAGATTCACACGACCACACAGATGAGGGATCAACCACTTTACCACGGAGATCCACACTACCACACAGAAGAGGGATCAACCACTTCACCACGGAGATCCACACGACCACACAGACGAGAGATCAACCACTTCACCACGGAGTTCCACACGACCACACAGATGAGGGATCAAACACTTCACCACGGAGATTCACACGACCACACAGATGAGGGATCAACCACTTCACCACGGAGATCCACACCACTACACAGATGAGGGATCAACCACTTCACCACGGAGATCCACACGACCACACAGATGAGGGATCAACCACTTCACCACGAGGATCCACACGATCACACAGATGAGGTATCAACCACTTCACCACGGAGATCCACACGACCACACAGGTGAGGGAACAACCACTTCACCACGGAGATTCACACGACCACACAGATGAGGGATCAACCACTTCACCACGGAGTTCCACACCACTACACAGATGAGGGATCAACTACTTCACCACGAGGATCCACACGATCACACAAATGAGGGATCAACCACTTCACTACGGATATTCACACCACTACACAGATGAGGGATCAACCACTTCACCACGAGGATCCACACCACTTCACAGATGAGGGATCAACCACTTCACCACGGATATCCACACCACTACACAGATGAGGGATCAACCACTTCACCACGGATATCCACACCACTACACAGATGAGGGATCAACCACTTCACCACGGAGCGCCACGCGATCACACAGATGAGGGATCAACCACTTCACCACGGATATCCACACCACTACACAGATGAGGGATCAACCACTTCACCACGGATATCCACACCACTACACAGATGAGGTATAAAAAACTTCACCACGGAGATCCACACGATCACTCAGATGAGGGATCAACCACTTCACCACGGAGCGCCACACGACCACACAAATGAGGGATCAACCACTTCACCACGGAGTTTCACACCACTACACAGATGAGGGAACAACTACTTCACCACGGATATTCACACGACCACACAGATGAGGGATCAACCACTTCACCACGGAGTTTCACACCACTACACAGATGAGCAACAACCACTTCACCCCGGAAACCCACATGAAGGATGTGTGGTCAATATCACACCGGCGCGTTTACTTCGTGGAATATTTCCTGCTGTCCACATTAGTGTGAGTGGACCTCACATTGTTGGGGGTTCGAATGCATGATCACCGGGCGAGCAGGCAAATAGCAGACATTATACCTGACTGAAACCTATACTACATGCAAGGGTGGAAGGTAAATAGCAGACATTATACCTGACTGAAACCTATACTACATGCAAGGGTGGAAGGTAAATAGCAGACATTATACCTGACTGAAACCTATACTACATGCAAGGGTGGAAAGGTAAAATAGCAGACATTATACCTGACTGAAACCTATACTACATGCAAGGTTGGAAGGTAAATAGAAGACATTATACCTGACTGAAACCTATACTACATGCAAGGGTGGAAGGTAAATAGCAGACATTATACCTGACTGAAACCTATACTACATGCAAGGGTGGAAGGTAAATAGCAGACATTATACCTGATTGAAACCTATACTACATGAAAGGGTGGAAGGTAAATAGAAGGCATTACAATTGACTGAAAATTATACTACATGTAAGGGTGGATGGCAAATAATAAACTAGGGGACATAATAGAATCAAGGCTGAATGCACAGAGTATTTTATAGTTCACAATAATAGCCTGGGGTGGAACATAGGTAGAGATGGATACTATATCCTTAAGTCATACCCAACCTGGCACTTGTCGAAGCAGAGATGGATACTATATCCTTAAGTCATACCCAACCTGGCACTTGTCGAGGCAGAGATCGAGAGGTCGAGATGGATACTATATTCCTACGTCATACATAACCTAGAACTTGTCGAGGTAGAGATGGATATTATATTCCTAAGTCATACTCAACCTGGCACTTGTCCATGTAAAAATGGATATTATATCCATAAGTCATGCATAATCCAGAACTTGTCGAGGTAGAGATGGATGCTATATCCCTAAGTCATACCCAACCTGGCACTTGTCGAGGTAGAGATGGATACTATATTCCTAAGTCATACATAACCTAGAACTTGTCGGGGTAGAGATGGATAATATATCCCTTAATCATACCCAACCTGGCACATGTCGAGGTAGAGATGGATACTATATCCCTAAGTCATACAAAACCTGGCACTTGTCGAGGTAGAGATAGATACTATATCCCTAAGTCATACATAACAAAGAACTTGTCGAGGTAAAGATGGATGCTATATCCCTAAGTCATACATAACCTAGAACTTGTCGAGATAGAGATGGATGCTACTTCCCTAAGTCATACATAACAAAGAACTTGTCGAGGTAGAGATGGATGCTATTCCCTAAGTCATAGATAACATAGAACTTGTCGAGTCGAGATAGAGATGGATATTATATTCCTAAGTCATACACAACCTGACACTTGTCGAGGTAGAGATGGATACTATATCCCTAAGTCATAAATAACCTATAACTTGTTGAGATAGAGATGGATACTATATCCCTAAGTCATACATAACAAAGAACATGTCGAGGTAGAGATGGATACTATATCCCTAAGTCATACATAACAAAGAACTTGTCGAAGTAAAGATGGATACTATATCCCTAAGTCATACATAACAAAGAACTTGTCGAGGTAGAGATGGATGCTATATCCGTAAGTCATACATAACCTAGAACTTGTCGAAGTAGATATGGATGCTACTTCCCTAAGTCACACATAACAAAGAACTCGTCGAGATAGAGATGGATATTATATTCCTAAGTCATACACAACCTGACACTTGTCGAGGTAGAGATGGATACTATATCCCTAAGTCATAAATAACCTATAACTTGTCGAGGTAGAGATGGATGCTATATCCCTAAGTCATACATAACCTAGAACTTGTCGTGGTAGATATAGATACTATATCCCTAAGTCATACATAAACAAAAACTTGTCGAGGTAGAGATGGATACTGTATCCCTAAGACATACTCAACCTGGTGCTTGTCGAGGTAGAGATGGATACTATATCCCTAAGTCATACCCAACCTGGCACTTGTCAGGGTAGTGATGGATACTATATCCCTAAGTCATACCCAACCTGGCACTTGTCGTGGTAGAGATGTATACTATATCCCTAAGTCATACACAATCTAGAACTTGTCGTGGTAGAGATGGATACTATATCACTAAGTCATACACAACCTGGCACTTGTCAGGGTAGTGATGGATACTATATCCCTATGTCATATCCAACCTGGCACTTGTCGAGGTAGAGATGGATATTATATTCCTAAGTCATACCCAACCTGGCACTTATGGAGGTAGAGACGGATTCTATACCCTTTAATCATACCCAACTTGGCAGTTGTGGAGGTAGAGATGTATACTACAATATCCCTCATTCATACCCAGCATGGCACTTGTCGAGGCAGAGATGGGCTGTCTACCACAAAGTCGCACCGATCTCGGCACTTTAACAAGTGTATTCTGACACACGACTAGCTAGACACCACTGATCATTTCAAAACCGAAAGCATTCACTTTTTAAAGCAAATGTTGAGAATCTCAGAGACGGCAAAAACACCGCATGACGAAAACACAGAAGAAAAACCATCTGCAAATCTAACCATTAGAGAACTCCTGTTTGCGCACAAACATGCACTAATAGCAAAATCAGAAGCTGAATTACGAGACCACATGAATAGTCTAAACGAAATATGTAGGGAACATAACATGAAAATTAGCCCAAGGCACCAGGGCTGGGTTATATACTGGCCAAGACCTAATGACGCGTCCTCGTCGAGCGTCCTGGGCAACAGGTCCCTTCGGGGTCCTGGCTAAAGTCAGTAGGATCGCCGATTCCTCCGAAGTCGGAGAGTGTCTGCCTGTACGGCGAGGAACCACCAGTCTGCACACCAATAAGCCAGACATGGGACAACGGATACTCGCGCAAAACTCAGGTCCTGTATGACATCACACTGATGTTGGACACCAGGATGCCTTCATCCGACATACAGGACTTCGCGTTGGAGCTCAAGCCAACGAACACAAGCAAGCAAGCAAGCAAGCACAAGTGAAACAGATGTATTGACTATAACTAAAGAAGAAAAAAAAAAGCGACAACGATTCACCTAATCGAACATCCTTTGAAACAATTAAAGAGTTTCAAGTACCTAAGAAGTATAAAATCATCAATTGGCAAATCAGAAGACGAGATCGAAAATAGATGCAATAAGGAAAACCAACTCATTGGACAAATGGCACCAATACTAAAGAACAAACATGTATCAATAACTACTAAGAAAGCACTTTACAACACAATCTTCCTACCAACTCTATTTTACCAATGCCAAACCCGGATAATCAGTAGTAGGGGAGACGCAATTTACACCCTAAATAAGGATCCAGATCCGCCTGGTGACGTAGTATTTTACTATATAAAAAGTCATGATCCTATGCTCTGACGTCAAAAAGCGGATCCTACGGCGAGACACATTTTCAAGGGATGCAACCCATGAATAAATAATCGAACGTATTTTTGCTCTGCTACTTCCCTTTTAGTGTGATAAATTGTATATCTTTAAAAATTTTATATTTGCTGGTATTATCGATTGTAGCGGGCCGGGGCTTAAAACAAAAACTATCATCATACTAGTGATGCTGTTAAGGTACAGTGCTCTTCCTCCTCGGTTTCTTTTTTTCTTTGTTTTTCGTCACCTTTCTCTATCTGTATTGGGTCGGGCATAAAAACTAGCATCATTGCATTGGTGCTGTGTAAGGCTTAGGGTTACAGTGCATTTCCTCGTGGTGGTCTAGGGGAAGGCGGGCGTGGTGGTGGGGGATCAGGGGTGGAGCGCGGGTGTCGGCGTGTGGGGTAGGGCTAGGTGGTTCAAACATCGAGCCATGACAGGTGTTATATGAAAAACGTAATAGGTAAGCATGTATATATGGCAGGTATATGATCTATCATCACACAGGTTAAAAATGAAAACCTTAGAAGTAAAAAATGGCCGATATTATTGATTGCAACGGGTATAACGTAGTGAAATTCGTTGGTAAGGGGTTGGTAGAGGGTATTACTGATCTGTAGAGGGTCGTAGTAGTGTAAACACTATCATCATATGAGTTGCAAATGAAAACCTTAAAAAGTACAATTGGCCGATATTATTGATTTTAGCGGGTATCAATCAATCATCTGCTATGCCGGAAAGTGTCGGCGGACATGACTCGCCATTTCACTTGATCACCAGTGTCGTGGATCAGCTCAGTGTTCCTGTCTCGTCCATGCAATGTTGCCAAGCCATCCAGGTATTTTCCTCTCGGTCTTCCTCTTGGTCTGTTCCCTTCGATCTTGCCAGTTGTCAGCAAGTTCTCCATTCCATTTTTTCTCATAACATGTCCAAAAAAGTTTGTCTGTCTACGTCTAATTTCTCTAATCAGTTTACGATGTTCATTTGTCTCCTGTAGTACTTGGTCATTGGTTTTTCTGTCTGTCCATGGTATTCTTTGCATTTTCCTCAGAAACCACATTTCTGCAGCCATCAGATGTTTTTCAGACTGACTGCTCATTGTCCAAGCTTCACATCAATATAATAGTACAGGTTCTATGTAGCATCTCAACACTCTTTTTCTCGTTTCAATTGACATCTTTTTATTGGTCAGTATGTTTTTCATCTTGCTAAAGGCTACTTTTGCCATGGCACTTCTTGTTCTAATCTCTTCAAGACATCTCCCATCAGATGTTATTACTGTTCCGAGATAATTGTACCTACTCACTTGTTGAAGAATATTCCCATTTACTTGTATATTACATTGTATTACCCGTATGGTGATAGTGTTTACACTACTACGACCCTCTAAAGATCAGTAATCACTGCTACCGACCTCTTACCAACGAATTTCACTCAGCTATACCCGCTAAAATCAATAATATAGGCCATTTTTACTTTTTAAGGTTTTCATTTGTAAACCTATGATGATAGTGTATAGATCACTACGACACTCTACAGACCACTAATAACCGCTACCCACCACTTACCAATGAATTTAACTAAGCTATACCCGCTAAAATCAATAATATCAGCATTTTTTACTTTTATAAGGTTTTCATTTGTAACCTGTGTGATGATAGTGTTTACACCACTACGACCCTCTATAGATCATATACCTGCCCTACTACTATAATGACAGAAAAAGAGAAAAGAAAATTCACAACAACAGAAATGAGATTCATGAGAAGAATACTCAATGTATCAAGAAGAGATAGGATCAGAAATGAAGAAACCAGGAATAAAGTAGGGGATATAGCTGCACTAGATTTTATTAGACAGCAGCAAGTCAAATGGTTTGGCTATGCAAGTAGGTTACCAACTAACAGTATACCACAACAAGCAATGATGTATAGACCAGAGGGAAGCAGAGGAAGAGGCCGACCACATAAACGATGGCCGCAGAGAATAACAGAGTTGACCTGGCTTTTCATTCATCAGAACTGGAGTGGAACATTAAACGAATTGTTGGGAAACAGACCATCGGACAGTTTTCTAACTGTAGAAAATGAGCTTGTAAGTGAAAGCAGCACTCTCTCAAGGTGGAACTACGAGAAAGCAGACTGGGCAATGTACAAGCATCGCACCAGCATACTGGTTAGAAACCTGAACACTGAGAAGGACATAAATAAAGTAGTTGAAGAGTTTGCGAAATGCATACTACAGGCAGCACGAGAAACAATAACAAGAGGAGCCCGTAAACATTATAAACCCTACTGGAGTAATGAACTGGAACAGTTGCATAATGATGTAGAAGTGTGTAGAATGCAAGCAGAGGCCAATCCAAGCCAAGAGCACCACAATAAATAACAGCACGCAAAAGCCAAAATTCAAAGGGCCCAGTTGCAGGCTAGACGGAAAAGCTGGCAGGAGAAAACAAGAGTCACTGAACTTTGAAAGAGACACAAGGAAGTTGCGGAAGTTAGCTTAACGATGAGGGCATAGGGAGAAACTGAAAACTTGCACTACGTAAAGACGGAAACATCTTAACAGGAAAGCAAGCAGCTGACCATTTTGCGGACTCATTCGCACAAGATAACAATATCGAAATTAGTCTAAGAAACAACAAGAGATTCGAGAGAAATGGCAACATACAGGACAGAAGGAAATAGTGCTATGAGGTTATGGAGGCACCTATTACAATCAGTGATCTGGAGCTAGCCATATCAAAACTTAAAATGAGAAAGTCACAAAGCTGCTACAGATCTTTGACAACACATGGACCTTAGGCAGTGTTCCACAAGCCTGGAGAGAAGCAATCATGATACCCCTCCTAAAATCTGGGAAAGACAGTTCCTTTGGCTCCAGCTACAGACCCATTAGCCACACCAGCTTTCTCTGCAAAACAATGGAACGCGTCTTCAATCACAGACTACAGTGGTACATTGAAAGTGAAAACATCCTTGTGCCACAACAGGCTGCCTTTAGGCAGTGCTGTGTCAATATCACCACAGGTTGTGTACCATGGCTGGTATTTTGTAGTTTCTCTGTTGCTATCTTGATTGCCTCAATTTCAGCATTATAGTTATGGCAGTACATTCCTGTTGGAACTCTGGTCCTTGTCCCTAGTATTATTTGGGTATTCTATGTAGACTCCCTCTCCTCAATTTCGAACAGCATTTTGTACTGACCCATCTGCGCTGTACACTGTTCTGTTCTTCCACGTAAAATATTCCTCTCACGTTTGTCTGGATTTGTAGCGATAGTCTATGTTCATCTTTCCACGGGGTTCGCTCTGGAATAGTTGTCAGGAGGATACCGACTGTGGGAAGATCGGTGGTTTCTCTGCAGAGTCGTTTGGCCTGGTGAAAATACTTCTTTTCAACCGCGCCATAGCTAAGCTTTCAAATCGGTTCTTCATAGGGTGGCCTGGCAAGCTGAGGAACTTTTCTGCTTGCATTAGTGTTGTTGTATCTCTGCGTTCTATAAGAGCTTGTGTCCTCCCCATTTTCTCCATTACTACTATAGGGGTTGATTTCATCCCTCCTGTGATGACTCTAAGAGCTTGATTTTGCACCTTGTCCAGCTCCTGCTAATGTAGGTTTTTGATGCTGAACACCGACGCAGTTGACCCGTATTCCAAGGTGTGGTCGTATGCTCTGTTGATAAACTTTGCTAAGTATTTTCCCACTGGCTCCCCAAGTGGTTCCAGTTAGCTTTCTCAGGATGGCAATTTTCCTTCTGGCTTTTGCTACTGCTTTTTTATGTGTTTTCTCCATGTCAGCTTGTCGTCGAATATTACACCAAGGTATGTTGGTTCTTTATCTTCTCTTAGGGTTGTTCCATTTATCTGAATGATCCCTGCCTTTTGTTTCGGAAATTGAGGCAAATCAAGATAGCTACAGAGAAATTGCAAAATACCAGCCATGGTACACAACCTGTAGTGATATTGACTGATCCAAAATCCGTCATAGAGGCGCTCCTATCTGGGAAATTGCCAGTTCTAAGGACACTACTTTCTGAGCTTATCAGTCAGCGTAAGGTCACCATACAGTGGATACCACCCCACTGTGGAGTCCGCGGAAACGACAGAGTTGATCGATTGGCTAAGGAAGGAGCAAAAGAAGAGCAACCTGATTTGCCCGTTACATACCACCAAAAGAAAAGAATGATCAGATCAGTCAGAAGGCCACCAAACCCTACCCAAGACGACTACCACGTTATGGACAGACCAGAACATGCCATTATTATGCGCCTCAGAACAGGACACAATATATTACGCAACCACATGTATACATAATTCAAGATTGGTGACTCAGCCATGTGCACATGTGGTTTGGCGTCGCAGACTGTGGAGCACATTCTCCAGGATTGCCCAAACTACGAATGAACGAACGAACGAACGAACTTTATTTTAAAAGGGTAACAAATTGGGCACGCAGGCCCGTCCTACATTCGGCCCTTTCGATCACTCATCTTTCATTCATCAATTATGCATGTTACATTTACATAGGGGGAAAAAAACATTGTTAAATGGATTTTGTAAGCATAAACAATGCATATTACGCATGGTACATTCACATGGGAGAAAAAAAACACTGTCAAATGAAAGTTGTCAACATAAACAGTGCATATTGCAATGTTGTGAGACACATCCCCATCCACCCTCACACCCCGCACCCACCCACACATCCCTTAGCCACCCACACATCCCCTACCCACCACACCCCCACCCACACACACATACCTCCATGCACTCACACAGACTCAGGCAAACATACATGCCGCCACCCACCCACTGATCCCCCACCCACACACATTGCCCACCCACACATACATCACCCACCCATCCCATAACCGACACGCACACACCCACCAACATATTCTCCACCAACCAACCATATACCCGCAACCACCCAGCAAAACACACATCACAAAACCACACACACATACCCCCGTCAACCCACACATCCCGCACCAATCCACACATATATCCCGCACCCTCACAATTTCCCCCACCCATCCACACACACATATCAGCCAACCTACACGCACTTACCCACCCAATATCCGCCACCTCTCAACTACACATCACCCACATATACACACATCCCCACCCACAAACACATCTCCCCACCTGCCCACACATATCCCCCACCCATAAACACCCAAAAACACACAGCTCCCACCCACGAACACCCCACCACCCACATATACCCACACACATCCACCGCTCACACTGATCTTCCCACAAACACACACACACACACACATCCCCCAATCATACACTCATTTCTCACACACATCCACCCACTCAGTACTCATCCATCAACCACTCCCACCCACACATCACCCACCCGCCCATCAACACATGCATCTCTCATCTACCCTCCCACCCACATACATCCCAACTACCAAGCCAAACACACATCCCCCATCCTCACATACATCCGTCATCCACCTGCACATTTTACACCTCCCTCACCTCTCACACATCTCCCTTCCCACACATCTCCCCTCCCACACAAAACTCCACCCATAAACACATCCCCCACACATACATCCCCCACATGCATTCCTCATACGCATCCCCGCCCATACATCTCTTACCCACACACACACATCTCCCCATCCCTCACATACACACCCACACAAACATCCTCACATCTACACACATACATGATCACTGAAACTAATAAGAACAAACTCCCACACTTTACGCACAGTTGAGACACTGATGATTGTCGTGAGCATTCTCGCAAAAATTGTAAGAAGTGGAGAAAAAATTGTACATATACATTGTGTAGCGTAAAAATTAGTGATGCAATTCAACTCTCTCTCTTTTCTCTCTCTCTCTCTCTCTCTCTCTCTCTCTCTCTCTCTCTCTCTCTCTCTCTCTCTCTCTCTCTCTCTCTCTCTCTCTCTCTCCCACTCGCTAACACTCTCACTCACATCACAGTAATGTTATATTATACATGATAAAATCAAGTGGCATACAAAATGATAATGTGAAAGATGAGAATACACAACAAAAGAATATGGAATGGCATGTTACAGGACAATCAAGTGGCATACAAATTGATACCTCGTAATATGAAAGATGAGAATGCATATAAAATATGGAATAGCATGCTGCAACACATCCAGGCGAACCTTCTGGCCTAGAGAGACAACAGTGGAAGATAAACTCTATGGACCGCTAAGGGAACTAAAAAAGACTGTTAGATTCATAGAAGAGACAACATTACAGTTATAAACATATTTCAGGCGAACGAGAGAAGCAGAAGAAGAAACGATTGACAGCTCAAGAGACAGAAGGCTGCGGACAGACTATTCACCAATGCCACACGGCACGGTCTGTAAGAATAAGATATTGCGTCATCATTTTAAAACCACTTTTTCAACAATAAAAATCTGACGTCATCTAACACACGACGTGGACAATTTCGGTTTGCCATGTTACCACTGACAGCTGACCTTCAGCAAGCCAGGCACCGTGTATCGACGTCTATGATCGTAAATTGGCCGTCTCATGACGACCTACGAACTGAAATGGCAATCTCACATCGCCAATGCTACAGAAAGAGGCGACTTCTCCCACGACCAAGACAGGCCAGAGGGAATCCAGCTAACAGAAAGAGAGCGCTAGGAATAAAGCCACGGAGGTGCGCTAGTCGGCACATCCGCCCGCGTGTCCGAGGAGCAAGACCACGTAGGTGTCGTGATCGAAGCAGAAGCCGGGGGCGGCACGTCCGCTTTTTGAGTCCAGACTTCAACATTCCGCTGAATGTTCCTCGAAACATGCAAGAAACCAAGTTTGATACCTACATCAAGAGGGTAAGATAAAGCCTCGAACTGGGCACCGTTTTCGTTCTATACTAGCTGGACCTCCATATTATACCACTCACTTCCTGCGTCTTGTATCAAAAAATAATATCTTTGTATTTCATCATCATCATCATCATCATCATCATCATCATCATCATCATCATCATCATCATCATCATCATCATCATCATCATCATCATCATCATCATCATCATCTAATGCCTTGCAACTTGGGTGGGCGTCATGCTTCTCCAGAACTTGAGATATTCGACATGTATCAGTACTTGTACTGCCACCTTTCCGTGGCATGACAAAAGACAGTCTAAAACCCTCTCTCTCTCTCTCTCTCTCTCCTCTCTCTCTCTCTCTCTCTCTCTCTCTCTCTCTCTCTCTCTCTCTCTGTCTCTCGCTCACCCCTCTCTGTCTGTCTGTCTGTCTGTCTGTCTGTCTGTCTGTCTGTCTGTCTGTCTGTCTGTCTGTCTCTCTCTCTCTCTCTCGTGTTTTTTGCCTGTCACATTTTGCCATTTCACAAACATTTCGAGCTGTCAGTTATTCGTGGCTTTCTTATCGTAACGTGACCAAAACACAACGTCTGCCTGCCTCGTGCTGATGTTTGTGATAAGTTGTTGGTGTGTCCCAGCCTCTTATTTATGTAAATTTGTGATAAGTTGTTGGTGTGTCCCAGCCACTTGTTTATGTATGTTTGTGATAAGTTGTTGGTGTTTCCCAGCCTCTTGTTTATGTATGTTTGTGATAAGTTGCTGGTGTTCTCCAGCCTCTTATTTATGTATGTTTGTGATAAGTTGTTGGTGTGTCCTAACCTCTTATTTATGTATGTTTGTGATAAGTTGTTGGTGTTTCCCAGCCTCTTGTTTATGTATGTTTGTGATAAGATGTTGGTGTGTCCCAGACTCTTATTTATGTATGTTTGTGATTTATTGTTGGTGTGTCCTAACCTCTTATTTATGTATGTTTGTGATAAGTTGTTGGTGGATCCCAGCCTCTTGTTTATGTATGTTTGTGATATTTTGTTGGTGTGTCCTAGCCTCTTGTTTGTGTATGTTTGTGATAAATTGTGGTGTTTCCCAGGCTCTTTCAAAACATTTAATCTGTCCTGTTGATTGTCCAGGGAGTTGTCAGGAATATAATAGAAAAAGATCAGATTCAACACGCATGGTCAGATTATGTCCAACATCCTTTATGATGATAACAAGGATGAACATACCGCCAATTTTGAAGATGGAGGTTCGGAATATTCTTAACCATATGGAAATTGACAAGATCCCTGGTTTAGATAACATACCAACAGAAATGATTAATGCTTTAGAAGAATATGGAATAGATCAAGTCACTAGACTGCTGAACACATTAGAACAAGAATCGCCATGGCGAACGTTACGTTTAGCAAGATGAAAAACATTCTGACCAATAATAAGATGTCAATTGAAACGAGAAAAAGAGTGTTGGACAATAAGCAATCAAGCTGAAAAGCATCTGATGGCTGCAGAATTGTGATTTCTGAGGAAAATGCAAAGAATACCAGGGACAGACTGAAAAACCAATAAACAAGTACTACAGGAGACAAATGACAATCGTAAATTGATTAGAGAAATTAGACGTAGACAGTCAAAATTTTGGTGACATGTTATGAGAAGAAATGGATTAGAGAACTTAGTGACAACTGGCAAGATCGAAGGGAACAGACCAAGAAGACTACCTAGAGGAAAATACCTGGATGGCTTGGCCACATGGCATGGACAAGGCAGGAACACTGAGCTGATCCACGACTCTGATCGAGTGAAATGGCGAGTCATGACCGCGCACGCTTTCCGGCATGGCACATGATTGATTGATTGATAGGGGACAGAAAATATTTGGAAACATTACACATCCCCTCTCACACCTCTCTTAATAGGCTGATATTATACCACTTCATTATCAATCCTTATGGCAGTTTATTGTTTCCAATATATGTTTTTTACAAGTATAAGGTGATGTTATCTGCACCGGGGGACTTGCCAGCTTTCATATGCTTAAGAACATTTTGAACCTCCATCTTCAAAATTGGCGGTCCTTCATTATTAAATCTAATATCATACTGTTCCTCTCTGTTATCATCATAGAGGTTTTTCACATAATCTGTCCATACCTGTAGAATCTGATCTTTTTCTATAATGATTTTGCCATCTTTAGATTTTAGAAAGCCTGCTTATGTACTTGTTCTTTTATTAATAATTTCCTGAATTCTTTTGTGCACTAATTTGGTATTTTGACTGTTGTGTTGTTTTTCAATTTCTAAGCACTTTTCCTCAAGCCATGCTTCTTTTGCCTCCTTACATAATATTCTGACTTGTCTGTGAATGTCTTCATATGTGGCAGAATTATTTTTGTTGAGTCTTTTTGTTTCGATTAGTTGTAAAATTTCTCCAGTCATCCTTTCTTACGACCCACCTTCTTTAATTTTGAAATAGTTGTTTCTGCAGCCAAACTTATTGAATTCTTCAACATTTCCCAGTGATCATCTACATCTTGGAATAGGATCGCTAGATCAGACAATATATCAAATCTGTTCTGTACTTCTATGTTGCATTTGTTTTGTATTTCCTTGTCATAACTCAATGTACACAAATCATATTTAGTGTTTCCTGTTATATACTTGACTTTCTTCAACTATATCCTCAATGTCCCTGTAAGTAATCTGTGGTAACTATAACAATCAGCACAGGGAACTGTTTTTGCTATTGTTAACGTGTTTCTAAATCTTCTGCTAATCAGAATGTAGTCAATCTGGTTTCTATTCCTGCTATCAGGACTCCTCCATGTCCATAATCTTCTAGGGTGTTGCTAAGGTGTTCCTACGATCATTTCCTGTTCTTTTGTCCACTCTACGAGTCTGCTATCCTATTTCATTTCTCTCTCCTAAACCATAGTTTCCTACTGTGTAACTATCACCTTGATTTCCTACTTTTGCATTGAAGTCCCCTTTACCGTGAAAATATTATCAGAAACGTAGAAGATATAAATTAAATAATTATTGGAGGACGAAACATCAATAACATTAGATAAGCAGATGATACAGTAATTATTGCAGACAATGAGCAGGATCTGCAACAATTAGTAGATGCGGTTGTTGCACACTGTGAACAACTAGGGTTAGAATTAAATTTTAAGAAGACACAGATTATGATCGCACTAGGAAGAACCAGGTGCACCAGGAGACTTCAGACCGTCATCAAGCGACTGAGTGCAAAAGAATATCAACATTGAAAGTAGGAACTTGGAATGTAAGAACTATGAGTGGGGATGGAAAATTTGATAACATTAAGACTGAAATGAGAAGATTAAATATTAACCTGTTAGATGTATGTGAGACCAGATGGACAGGAATGGGCATTATGAAATCTGAGGAATATAGAATAATCTATTCTTGTGGAGAGAAACAACAGCGAGGAGTAGCAATTATAATGGATACAGAGAGAGCAAAATCGATCAAAGGATATTGGACTGTATCAGACAGAGTGTTACTGGTGAAGTTGAGTGGAAGACCTTTTGATGTCAACGTCATACAAGTTTATGCACCAACAGCAGACAGTAGTGATGACAGCATTGATGAATTTTATAATGATTTAGAGAAAGCCTTCAAGACATGCAAGAATTCTGAAGTAAATATCATAATGGGTGACTTGAATGCCAAAGTTGGAAATCAACAGGACGGATGCATATTAGGCAAGTATGGACTAGGGGAACAGAATGAAAGAGGTTGCAGACTAGTACAGTGGGCAAAAGCGCAAGATTTAATTATTGGAAACACCTGGTTTCAACAGCACCCAAGGAGATTATGGACATGGAGGAGTCCTGATCATAAGGTCAGAAATCAGATTGATTACATCCTCATCAACAGAAGATTTCGAAATGCCTTAAAAGTCGCAAAAACTATACCTAGCGCAGACTGCTACAGCGACCATAGATTAATCTTAAGCAATTTACATATAACATTAAAGAAAGTCAAATATTCACCAAGAAACACAAAATTTGATCTACAAGCACTGAAGAGTGAGGAAATAAAAGATAAATTCACCGTAGAGGTAAAGAACAGATTCGATGCATTGTCCGATATGGAAATATTATTTCAAGACGTCAGTGACCAATGGGAAATTTTAAAGAAATCAGTCAACCAAGCTGCAGAAACAACCATCCCAAAAATAAAGATAATAGGACGCAAGAAATGGATGACGGAAGACATCTTAAAACTCATGGAAGTAAGAAGAAATAACAAAAATAACAAGGAAAAATATGAAGAGATTCACAGGAAAATTAGGAAGCTATGCAAAAAGGCTAAAGAAACATGGCTTGTGGAAAATTGCAAGGAAATTTAACATCAACACAACACCCGGAATACCAAATTAATGCACAAAAGAATTAATGACATCACTAACAAAAGAACTCACACATCAACGGGTTGCCTACAAACCAAAGATGGCAGAATCATAATAGAAAAAGATCAGATGCGTGGTCAGATTATGTGAAAGACCTTTATGATGATACAAGAGAAGAACAATATAATCATCGGAATAATAATGAAGGACCAGCAATTTTGAAGATAGAAGTTTAGAATGCTCTTAACCATATGAAAACTGGCAAGACCCCGGGTACAGATAACATCACAATAGAAATGATCAATGCCTTAGAAGAATATGGAATTGACCAAGTCACCAATCCGCTGAACGCAATATACGATACTGGGGATATACCTCCTGAATTATGTAATTCTATATTTATTGCAATTCCGAAGAAATCAGGAGCCATGGAATGCGATCAACATAGAACAATTATTATAATGAGCCACATCACAAAGATTCTGCTGAGAATTATCATGCAAAGAGTTAGGAAGAAAATACAACCCGAAATAGGAGAAGAACAATGTGGGTTTGTAGAAGGCAAGGGCACAGTAAATGCTGTGTATATACTGAGAACAGTAATTGAGCGTTCTATAGAAGTAAACAAAGATCTATATCTTTGCTTTATTGACTGCACAAAGGCTTTCGATAAAGTGAGACATGTCGACATGATAAGGATGCTTGAAGATCTACAAATTGATGGAAAAGACCTTAGACTTGTAAAAAAACATATATTGGAAACAACAATCTGCCATCAGAATTGATAACGATGTAGGTCAATATCAGCCTATTAAAAGAGGTGTGAGACAGGGATGTGTAATGACTCCAGATCTTTTTTCCCTGTACAGTGAAAATATATTTAGAAATATAGAAGATATGGAAGGAATCAACATTGGGGGACGATACATCAATAACATTAGATATGCAGATGATACAGTCTTGTTTGCAGATAATGAACAGGACCTGCAAAATTTAGTAGATGCGGTTGTTGCACACAGTGAACAACTAGGGTTAGAACTGAATATTAAGAAGACACAGATTAAGGTTGTCACGGGGAAGAAGGAAATACCACAATGTGATATACGAGTAGATGGACATATTCTTAAACAAGTGAATCGATACTGTTATCTCGGCACAGTCATAACATCTGATGGGAGATGCCTTGAAGAGATTAGAACAAGAATTGCCATTGCGAAGATAGCCTTCTGCAAGATGAAAAACATACTGACCAACAAAAAGATATCAATTGAAACGAGAAAAAGAGTGATTGAGATGCTACATAGAACCAATACTTTTGTATGGATGTGAAGCGTGGACAATAAGCAGTCAAGCTGAAGAACAGCTAATGGCCGTGGAAATGTGGTTTCTGAGGAAAATGCAAAAAATACCATGGACCGACAGAAAAACCAATGAACACGTCCTTCAAGAAACAAATAAAGATCGTAAACTGATTATAGTCATTAGACGTAGACAGTCAAAATTGTTTGGGCATGTTATGAGAAGAAATGAATTGGAGAACTTGGTGACAACTGGCAAGACCGAAGGGAAGAGACCAAGGGGAAGTCCGAGAAGCAAATACCTGGATGGCTTGGCCACGTGACATGGTCGAGACAGGAACACAGAGCTGATCCACGACTATGGTGATCAAGTGAGATGGCAGAACATGACAGCCCACGTTTACCGGCATGGCACATGATGGACTGATGGAGGAAGAACGAAATACCACAATGTAATATACTAGTAAATGGGAATATTCTTTAACAAGTAAATCGGTACAATTATCCTGGAACAGTAATAACATCTAATGGGAGATGCCTTGAAGAGATTAGACCTAGAATTGCCATAGCGAAAAACATACTGACCAATACAAAGATGTCAACTGAAACGAGAAAAAGAGTTTTGAGATGCTACATACAGCCTTCATTTTTGTATTGATTTGAAGCTTGGACAATGAGCAGTAAAGCTGAAAAACATCTGATAGCTGAGGAAATGTGGTTTCTGAGGAGAATGCAAAGGATACCATTTATTGACAGAAAAACCAATGACCAAGTACTACAAGAAATAAATGAAAATCGTAAATTGATTAGAGAAATTAGACGTAGACAGTCAAAATTGTTTGGACATGTTATGAGAAGAAATACATTGGAGAACTTGGTGACAACTGGTGAGATCGAGGGGAAGAGAACAAGGGGAATTCAGAGAAGTAAATACCTAGATAGCGTGACCACGTGGTATGGTCTAGACAAGAACGCTGAGCTGGTCCACGACATGGCACATGATGTATGGATGTATGGACTAATTCACAGCAATGTATTCCCTTAGTGAAAGTAAACACAGAGTCCATAAATAAAATATTGCACGATTTCTTGCCTGGCATTTTTCGCTGCATCTCATCAGGTGCATACTGCAGTTACATAGCATCTGAAGTGAAACAATACATGGTACTTTGGCTGAAGTATGATGTACGTAGTCGCTGACATTGAGCGAATGTACTAATTGTCCACGATTCACGGCTGTATGTTCAAACTGAATTCTTCCTCTCATCTCCAGGGACAGGTATTTAGTGCATATGATGTTCTCCATTTTATAAAATGCAACGTGTGCGTGTTCTATTGTGTTCTTTATCTTTATGATGCATCTTCAGTTTGACGTCATTCCCTTCTCTGCCACCCATCACGATGTATCTTTATGGCACCTTTCCGTCAGGACAGACCATATACATGTATCTTATTGGCACCTTTCCGTCTGGACAGACCATATACATGTATCTTAATGGTACCTTTCCGTCTGGACAGACCATATAAATGCATCTTGTTAGCACATGTCTGTCTGGAAAGACCATATACATGTATCTTATTGACACCTTTCCGTCTGGACAGACCATTTAAATGCATCTTATTGGCACCTGTCCGTCTGGACAGACCATATGCATGCATCTTATTGGCACCTGTCCGTCTGGACAGACCATATACATGTATCTATACACTTGCAATTCTGTACTTAGTCACATTCATACAGTTGACTTCAATTGAGGCATATCCTGGCGCTACCAACAATGACGGATAGGCATAGGGTCCTTCCGGCCAAATGGTAACTGAGAGTTGCCGCAGACAGGGATCACCCGCTGCATGCAGCAATGGAAATGGTAAAGGGTCATAGACTAAGACGAGGCAGGTCCTGGATGGCACAGGCAGAACTTTCTATAAGTCAGGTGTGTGATCTAGAGACCATCAATCGTGAAAGAGAGTGGGTTGAAGTTCCGGAAGACATGACGGACTAGCACAGTGTAATAATAACACTGGGTCGTGAGTGCAGAGAATGGGCAGCGGGCCGCACTGAGTTTGAAGTGCAACAGCTGAGCCAAAGCAACACACATCAAGGTGATAGTCATCTACACTGATGGGTCAGTGGTGAGATACAGACGTGGTGGCTGAGGTTTTATTGCAAAGGCTAATGGGCGAGTCTTGAAAAAGGAGAGTCTGGCATATGTGACTACGACATCCAGCATGAGAATGGAGGTGGAGGCAGTAACAGCGGCATTCTGGTGGCTAGAGGAGACTACTGCAACACACGTTGTATTCATTACGGATTCAAAGAGTATGCTTAGCAAGGTGGAGAAAGTAATGTTTCATTTGGAATGGCTCTCGTCGCTTCAGAGGACACAGATCGTGAGAATTGTATGGATATTTTGCCCTGGCCATGCGTGTGTACGGGGGAATGAACAGGCTGATAAGCTAGCAGGGAATGCACCTCTTGGTGGAATTTTGCCTATGGACAAGGGAAAGGTGGTTGTGCGCTTGTGGAACCAGGTGGAGAAGGCGGAGGAACAGACTGAGAACCCATATGTGGAAAGAATGAGGTTGCGGGGGATCGGCAGGGGTTCTGGAAGAATCTCAAAACTGAGAGGGAAGACTAGGAGAACTTTTATTCAGATGGCGGTGGGAACGATTAGTAGTATGACTCTTCGCTGGCTGTTGAACAAGGGGACGGAGCACGTATGGGAATGTCCTGAGTGCAGTGATGTCGGTTCTTGACTCAACTGAACTCAACTGACTTCAATTGTTGATTGGGGCGTGACGTGTTTCGTTGCTTTTGTCGTTACTTCTTTCTTCATTTCATTCTAACTAAGGTCCATATTTCACCTTCCATAACCATACATTTCATTGGCACCTTGCCGTCTCTACAGACGATAGTTTGTTATATTGTTCTTCAAAAAGGCATAATAACTACAATTTATGGTGGTAGCGAATGTAACTGATCAGACCAATTCGCGCTGTAAATATTCGTCCACAATGGACGTATTTGAACACGTGGTCATTTCCACCATCATGGCCATCTTACGTCTAACGAACTCAGTGTGTGACTTATCTGCAATCATTTTATTCTTTGTCTATATCCCATTTTTGATCTTTGCCCTCTATGCAACACGTTCAGCAGCAACTTGCTCCCAATGTATAATATCAATGCAACCATTGTATTTATAAATCCTCGGAGTTTCATCTGGCATGTTGCTATAACGACTGCGTCACTAGCATCTTCATATAGCCCATGCCACATGGCGTTGGTAACCATGTCTGTTCACAGCCTTCTGTCTCTTGTACCTTCGTTCATCCAAGCTATCTTAGTCTCTCCCTGCCTCTCTTCTCTTCAAGCTTTCACATTGTGACAACATACTCCAGCTATCCCTTTCTCATCAACATAACGTCAGTTATTTATAATGACATCTAACCGCGATCCCTGATTAATTGTCAATGGATCTCATTATATGCTCTCTACACAACGCAACCAAATCAAGGGGCAGTCAATTTCCGAGTCTGAAACGCTTCTTTATGCATCCTACATGACAATTGATGTTTATTGCTTTTTGATGTGAATATGGGTTATTTATTATTGGTAGATCTATGCCATTAATGGTTTATTGTTTTAGTTATTTGTTATTTCCTAATTATTTCACATGTCTATATCAAACGATTATGTGCAGTATACGAAGCATCAATATAGTTCATATACACTTTGCAGCCCTTTCTAATAGTGTGCGTGAATAAATAAGGCGTTGTTGTGTCCTTTCCCTCTAGCTAAGCGCGTTGTTCATCACCGCATTGCATATCATCAAATAAGCATCATCTCATCGGGTTAAAAAGTTAATGGAATGCCATATTAGAAGTTGACGCAATCAACCCCAGCAATTATTGACTGTCTGTGATGTACTAGGCAAGTTTACATTCAGTAGTTTGCTATTACCCTCTGAACGACCACTCATACCATTATTAAATGTCAACACAATGCAGGCTGTGAGCCACATAGCGTGCGTTTGATTTAGAACGCGGAATGTGGGAATGTGAATCTCCTTCGCTGCCCCATGGTCACTGAGGCCGGCTTTACAGGGTATTCCAGGCAGTCTATACCAGTAGCCAAGGAGCATTTCAGCAAACAGCCTCCCTCAATGTTATACCTGTTGCCAAGCTGCATGTTAGCAAACAATCTCCCTCAATGTTATACCTGTAGCCAAGAAGCATTTCAGCAAACAGCCTCCCTCGATGTTATATCTGTAGCGAAGCAGTATTTCAGCAAACAGCCTCCCTCAATGTTATACCAGTAGCCAAGCAGCATTTCAGCAAACAGCCTCCCTCAATGTTATACCTGTAGCCAAGCAGCGTGTCAGCAAACAGTTTCCCTCGTTGTTATACGTGTAGCAAAGCAGCATTCAGCAAATAGCCTCCCTCAATGTTATACCAGTTGCCAAGCAGCATTTCAGCAAATAGCCTCCCTCAATGTTATACCAGTAGCCAAGCAGCATTTCAGCAAATAGCCTCCCTCAATATTATGCCAGTTGCCAAGCAGCACTTCAGCAAATAGCCTCCCTCAATGTTATATCAGTTGCCAAGCAGCATTTCAGCAAATAGCCTCCCTCAATGTTATACTAGTAGCCAAGCAGCATTTCATCAAATAGCCACCCTCAATGTTATGCCAGTTGCCAAGCAGCACTTCAGCAAACAGCCTCCCTCAATGTTAGACCAGTAGCCAAGCAGCATTTCAGCAAATAACCTCCCTCAATGTTATACCAGTTGCCAAGCAGCACTTCAGAAAACAGCCTCCCTCAAACAGTTGCCAAGCAGCACTTCAGCAAACAGCCTCCCTCAATGTTATACCAGTAGCCAAGCAGCATTTCAGCAAACAGCCTCCCTCAATGTTATACCAGTAGCCAAGCAGCATTTCAGCAAACGGCCTCCCTCAATGTTATACCAGTAGCCAAGCAGCATTTCAGTAAACGGCCTCCCACAATGTTATACCAGTAGCCAAGCAGCATTTCAGCAAACGGCCACCCACAATATTATACCTGTAGTCAAGCAGCATTTCAGAAAACTGTTTCCCTCAATGTTATGCTTGTAGCCAAGCAGTATTTCAGCAAACAGCATCCCTGAATGTTATACCTGTAGCCAAGCTGCATGTCAGCAAACATTCTCCCTCAATGTTATGCTTGTAGCCAAGCAGCGTTTCAACAAACGCCCTCCCTGGGTTTTATACAAGTAGCCAAGCAGCATGTCAGCAAACAGCCTCCCTGGGTTTTATACCGACAGATAAGCATCGTGACCATGTCGGCCGCTCCTGATATATTATCCCAACAAATTAGCATCATTTTATTGGTTACTTTTGATAGTTTATCCCAACAACTAAGCAACATTTCACCGGTTACCAATTGTGATGTATATTAAACAAGAAAACATCATGTTATGTATAACTTCTGATATTTTGTACGAACAAACAAACATCCTCTCATTGGCATGAACCAAATATGCGAAGTGTGGGCTAGGTCATTTGACATTTAGAGATTTGCTGTTGTCCAAGATTAGCCAACATAATAATGACAGGCCATTGAGAAGATAAGAGGCGATCAGGGGTGTCTGAAATGTGAAGGCGTACGTGACATGTCAAATCATAGACGGGTCTTTGAACGGACATTTCTGGCTGAGAATGTCGTCATGACAATCTTGTGGAAGTGAAACTGACTGCTCCAGAGCTGATACAAAATCACATGAAATATTGACTAGGAAACTCGACAGATAAATATCACACACACACACGCACGCACGCACGCACGCACGCACAATGAAACATTTTTATAGCAACGTTTTTATAGTTTTATTTTAAAACAAATAAATACAATGAAAGCACTTCGCTGAAAACTGAAACACCATAAGAAAACATTTGGACACACTTGTTTGCTCTCTGTTGTCATTTTCAGCGGCGGGGGCGGCGACGACGACGCGTTACAATGACACAGTGTAATAGCAGCCGACGTATCGCACCCGGCACAACGACTTAACCTGCATCTAGCCACACGGCCTCACAGCAAGATCTGACCCAGCACTACGACATAATCTGCATCTAGCCACACGGCCTCACAGCAAGATCTGAACCAGCACAGGAAACACAACAGGTGTTCTTTGACTGGTTCGACAGTAGATAGACAGGACTAGGCAATAAGGAAGGATTGGACATGTGATCTACATGTGATGTGGTTTCTACAAGTGATCTAAATGTGATGCGGTTTCTACAAGTGATCTAAACTGATTAGGTCTGATGACTAGCTATTGACACACCACTGTCAGAGATTATACAGACCGCGACCTGTCTTCGCCTCCACATGGTTATCCTCGTCCCTAGCCTAGCCAGCGAAGGGAGGAACGACTAAGGTCTCCGCTGTGATGAATCCTGCCTGTCGAGGACTACTAGCTTGTGCACGTTGCGAGACTGCAAGTGAATCACGGCAATGTCTGATGTTGCTTGAAGTCAGTCTGTGGTCTTACACTCACTGCTTGGACAGCTCATTAGCCTGTTTAGAACCAGGGTTGGAACTTATCAGCATCAGTCCCCAATTCTTAAAGTTGTGTCTGAGTGAAAAAACTCGAAAGGACGGAATTACAACAACAATAGCAGCAGCAGCAGCAGCAGCAGCAACAGCAGCAGCAGCAGTAGCAGCAACAGTAGTAGCAACAGTAGCAACAGCAGCAACAAAAAAAAAAAATAGTAACATGTCTTGGACATGAACTTATTTTATAATGTTAGCATTTCGAGTTACAATTTTATAATAACTGACTTGAGAAGGAGAACCCAAAAGAACTATGTTTTTGATATTACAGGTTCTGAAGAAGGTGAAACTCCGTGTAGGGATAAAGAAGCAGTCACTGACGATGGTGGACAACCTGATGAAAGACACACTTCATCAAATCGTCATCCACGCCGCCTGCAAGATGGGGAGAAAGAAAACATTGAAGGTATAGCCATCATCTGTATGCGTACTTCTAGTTTATGGATATATCGATCAATCGAAGTAAGCCACCGAGGGAAACAGCAGGTAGTTACATACGGTTACACACACGGACAGAAAGGCAGACCGGAGCACGACGAGACTGACAGGCGGGTAGACGGACGGACAGACTGCCGAAGAGGCGGATGTATGAATATAAATATTTGAGTAGATTATATATCATAAAATCTCGGGTAAAATACTTACTATTTTGTTACTCATTTCTGCGCACTGAATCCAGGATGCGTAGTTTACACGAGTACTAAAAATAGGCACCTTTACATATAAAAAGCCACGAGAATTGTGTGGGTTAAATAAAGCCTTGCCGAACTCTGTGGCAAAGGCTTGCGGGTGCGATTTGTAAGCCACACCTGATCCAGAAACAATGGGAGCCGGTCGTTCAGAAAGCAATGGCAAA
>JACEFZ010019041.1:0-42587 GCA_014155875.1 Cepaea nemoralis | reverse complement strand
GGCCCCCCCTTGGTTCTTTTTTTTTTCTTTTTTCCTTGTTCTGTCTGTCTGTCTGTCTGTCTGTCTGTCTGTCTGTCTGTCTGTCTGTCTGTCTGTCTGTCTGTCTGTCTGACGACCCGACCCGGCTGTCTATCTATCTATCTATCTATCTATCTATCTATCTATCTATCTATCTATCTATCTATCTATCTATCTATCTATCTATCTATCTATCTATCTATCTATCTATCTATCGATCGATCTATCTATCTATCTATCTATCTATCTATCTATCTATATATCTATCTATCTATCTATCTATCTATCTATCTATCTATCTATCTATCTATCTATTTATCTATCTATCTATCTATCTATCTATCTATCTATCTATCTATCTGTCTGTCTATCTGTCTGTCTGTCTGTCTGCCCGTCCGTCCATCCGTCTCTCCCTCCGTCTATCCCACCCTCTCTATCTATCGGGTCAGATCTATCTATCTATCTATCTATCTATCTATCTATCTATCTATCTATCTATCTATCTATATATCTATCTATCTATCTACAGCCAGGGTACTTAACCTAAGATATAGCAATGCTACTAAAAGTTATGTCCCTTTATATATTATTTATTATGTTAAGTCATGTAATTTAATTATTAAATTTTAGTAAGTAGCTGATTCTACAATAAAAAAAAACACTATGACAGTTAATTGCACGGGAATTAAAGAAGACGTGTAGAAAATTTCATCTCAATTGGATGGACCGTTATCGAACGCATCAAATACATCCCTACCCACATACATACATTGTGTTTTATAGATATAGATTAAGTTCTTAAAATAGTTTTTCTTTTCCTTTCGAATAACATATTGAACTTTGTTTCTCAGACTACGGTACATAGTTAGATCTCTTTTTTTATGTGCCCTCTCCCTGTCTCTCATAAGTTCAACTACCTCCTGTGTGATCCACGGGGGCTTAGTGTGATGTTTAACACAAACTTCCTTAAATGGAACATGCTTATCAAATACGCTTAGAAAGGTCTTCACCCAGTGGTCCAGAGCATCATCTGGGTCAGGAAGTTGGTAAACATAGTCCAGAGATGAGTTGAGCAAGTCTTGTAAAAAGGCATCTTGATTGAAGTTTTTGTAATTTCCATATTTTATACTTATATGTTTGTGTTTGAGAGTTTTGGTACCTCTTTTCGACCACGTGCAATATACTAGGTAGTGATCGCTCATTGCATTAATAGGTACAGTACATTCCGCGATGCTGTCAGCACACGTAGTATAAATATGATCTATAAGTGTTGCAGATGAATTTGTTATTCTAGTGGCTTGTTTGACTAACTGTTGGAAGTTATATGACTCTATTATGTTTTCCCATGTTTTGTTTGATTTGTTAGTGGCTATGTTGAAGTCGCCTAGCAGTATTATTTCTCTAGCATTACTAAAGACTACATCCATCATAGTGGTGAATTTTTCATACCAGATATTTCCTGCACTGGGGTTTCGATAAAGGTAGCCAACTACTAGGGGTATGCGATTTTGAAGCTTAACCTCAAGCCATACACACTCATTCTCACAGGTTTCAAAATCTAGCCTAAGGTGGGCGTTAAGCGACTTAGAAATATAAACTGCAATACCCGTCTCTTGTTTCTGATAGGGATCTCTTCTAATGGTTTTAAAGCCTCTGATAGCGATGTCATCATCTGAGATGTTGCTATTTAATCGACTTTCGCTAACGCCGAACATGTGAACATTTTGATTAACTATAAGTGATAGTTCGGGCAGCTTCCCTAATAGATGGCAGATATTTAAATGCCAGATTCTGAGCCCAGTATTACTGAGCCAGTGTTCGTACTTATTAGACATTTTAACAATGCGTAATCATGAATATTTTAAAACACAAAATGAATACAACTTACGTCCTTTATACCAAATACACACTCTAAAGTACAGAGAAACAATAATATCTCTATCAACACACACACACACACACACACACACACACACACACACACACACACACACACACACAAAATAGTATAAAGATAAGTAAGGATGATCAGTGAAGACCCCCTCACTCAGAGTATAAACGCGATAAAAAGTATTATAAAAGATATCTAACTAAGTGTCAATCTCTGTGACTTCAATACGAGTCAATGTTTACAGCCACGTACAATCTAATACGTTGCTACATAAAACAATACCCAAGTATGCGCATAAACTTTCTAGGAGAGGCTCTTTCTTGTACCGAGATCCGATGTTGCTTTGTGCTGAATTGCTAGTAAATACCAGGCTGTGTTGGTCCTTGGTACAGCGACATCATAAGTGCCTGACGAAGTGAAGCTGGGCTAAACCGTGTGAGGTATAACAACTCTGGGTTAAAATGGAATGGATACTGTTGACTTCTCAAGGGTGTGTAACGACTTCCAACTACAGGCTCTGATTCGTGGCTAACAGGAGGCTGTGGTGGCACGTTGTTGTTACTACTGAATTGATCTTTGCTGTGGAGAAGAGGGAACGTATCTTCATAATTTATCACCCTCCTGTGTGAAAGAGGGCGTATTGTACGGATTTGGTGTGGTGGAATTGTTCCGTCTGGCTTGGATATCAGGTGCCGTGGTTATGAGTGGTCTGCTCTCTTCTGGCCTATTGGTGCATGATGTGTCGTCTGGCTTGAGTTTGAGATGGTGTAGCTAAAAGTGTCCTACGCGATCCAGTATTGGATGTAGGTTGTGTACGTTCTGGGTATTTAATATTTTTGGCGAGCAAGCTGGTGCCCAATGTAGACAAATGTACTTGATCCTTATAAAGTCGCTTTTTAGGTGCTCCAGACTGTGAAGTAAACACCGGTGTGTTTTTGATGAACTGTATGTTGTTGTGAGAACAAAACTTCTCCAATATGTTGTTATTTATGTCAGCTAAACGACGCTGGAATCCATAACTCGGTGATATGATGGAGGAGAAGAAAATGGACGAGTTAGGAAAAGTGTGACGTAATCCGTTCAAGAGCGCCAGCAGTTTTGAACGCTTGCCTTCTATACGATAAGATTTACAGCCAACCTCCTAATCTTGTCTGTTAGCCTGTCAACACCAGCCCAGGCAATGGAATTATGGAAACAATGTCTTTGTCTGAAGTGGCCATCCGGTCGCTGTATAGACCTTTCATTAGAGAGTCGCCTATTATAATGTGTGTACAGTCGGGTTGTGCTGTCTTCCCATGTTGGTTGTCAGTACGCCTTGCTCGTTGTTTCTCCCATTTAGCAGCAGTCTGTACGTCTCCATGTGATTCTCCCTGTGTTTCCTGGAGGCGTGTGATGTCTGTTGGCAGTGCACTATAGCTCTGTACGTTTTCTGACGAATTTTCTTGAAGCACTTCGAATCTGTTGCTTATTTTTACACCAATGGGATAGACTGCTTGTAGCGTTTTATCTTCCTCTGCACGTTGAGGTTTTTTCGCGTCTTGTGTTATTTGTGTTTGGTGAAACTGGGCTTCAAGATTCTCCGAATTTGATACAGTTGCTTGGGAATCACACGCTTGTTCAGTTGGGTTGGTCGTGGACTCGTGCTGTAAAGTTTCTATTGTTTTTCTTAGCAACAGATTTTCCTCTCTCAGGAGCGTGATTTCTTCTTTGAGAGCAGTGTATTCACTGCTGGTCTTGCTATTAGCTTCAATGTTCGCTGTAACAGTAGCAGTGAGCGCCTTCAAGGATTGTTCTATTACCTCAATGCGCCTATGACAATCGCACGATTGTCCATTGATAGTTGGCGTGTTATCTAAGGCTGGTATTTCTTCTGCTACACTTACATTGGTCTCCACGTTGTTTTGGAGGTGCTCCATTGAATATTCAATGGCCAAGAGTACTGATGGGGTAGGTGACCTCGTGTTGATGGCATTGTCCTGTTCATTCATTGTATGTGTTAGTTGAGACATTGTATGCTGTGATGTCCACAGCTGTAGTTGTGGGCTGTGTAGATTCTGATGCTGATTCTGATTCTGTCTTGAAGGACCTGTTCATTGGTCACCCTAGCTGTCCAGGGTTTCTTTGCATTTTCCTCAGAAACCAAATTTCTACAGCCATCAGAAGTTTTTCAGCTTGACAGACAGACAGACAGACAGACAGACAGACAGACAGACAGACAGACAGACAGACAGACAGACAGACAGACAGACAGACAGACATATAGATAGATAGATAGATAGATAGATAGATATGCCTTGAAATAGCATCGCAATTAATTACACAAATATTGGTGGGCACTCCATCCATCCATCATGTGCCATGCCGGTAAGCTTGGGCGGTCATGTTTTGCCATCTCACTCGATCACCAGAGTCGTGGATCAGCTCCTGTGTTCCTGTCTCGACCATGCCATGTGGCCAAGCCATCCAGGTATTTGCTTCTAGGTCTTCCTCTTGGTCTGTTCCCTTCGATCTTACCAGTTGTCACCAAGTTCTCCAATCCATTTCTTCTCATAACATGCCCAAAAAATTTTGACTGTCTGCGTCTAATGTCTCTAATCAGTTTACGATCTTCGTTTGTTTCTTGAAGGACCTGTTCATTGGTCTTTCTGGCTGTCCATGGTATTCTTTGCATTTTCCTCAGAAACCACATTTCTACAGCCATCAGATGTTTTTCAGCTTGACTGCTCATTGTCCAAGCTTCACATCCATATAAAAGTACAGGTTCTATGTAGCACCTCAACACTCTTTTTCTCGTTTCAATTGACATCTTTTTATTGGTCAGTATGTTTTTCATCTTGCTAAAGGCTACCTTTAGCCATGGCGATTCTTGTTCTAATCTCTTCAAGGCATCTCCATCAGATGTTATTACTGTTCCGAGATAATTGTACCTATTCACTTGTTGAAGAATATTCCCATTTACTTGTATATTACATTGTGGTATTTCGTTCTTCCTAGTGACGACCATAATCTGTGTCTTTTTACAATTTAATTCTAACCCTCGTTGTTCACTGTGTGTAACAACTGCATCTACTAAATGTTGCAGGTCCTGTTCATTGTCTGCAATCAAGACTGTATCATCTGCATATCTAATGTTATTGATACATCGTCCCCCAATGTTGATTCCTTCCATATCTTCAATATTTCTGAAAATACTTTCACTGTACAGGGAAAACAGATCTGGAGACATTACACATCCCTGTCTCACACCTCTCTTAATAGGCTGATATTGGCCTACTTCATTATCAACTCTTATGACAGCTTGTTGTTTCCAATATATGTTTTTTACAAGTCTAAGGTCTTTTCCATCAATTTGTAGATCTTCAAGCATCCTTATCATGTCGACATGTCTCACTTTATCGAAAGCCTTTGTGTAATCAATAAAGCAAAGGTGTAGATCTTTGTTTACTTCTATAGATAGTTCAATTACGGTTCTCAGTAAATACACAGCATTTACTGTACCCTTTCCTTCTACAAACCCACATTGTTCTTCTCCTATTTCAGGTTGTATTTTCCTCCTAATTCTTTGCATGATAATTCTTAGCAAAATCTTCGAGATGTGACTCATTATACTAATTGTTCGATGTTGATCACATTCCAAGGCTCCTGATTTCTTTGGGATTGCAATAAATATAGAATTACATAATTCATGAGGTATATTTCCAGTATCATATATTGTATTAAGCAGACTGTTAACTTTTTCTATTCCATATTCTTCTAAAGCATTAATCATTTCTGTTGTGACGTTGTCTGAACCGGGGGTCTTGCCAGATTTCATATGGTTAAGAGCATTCTAAACCTCCATCATCAAAATTGCTGGTCCTTCATTATTATTTTGAACATCGTAGTGTTCGTCTCTGTTGTCGTCATAAAGGTTTTTCACGTAATCTGGCCATACATGTAAGATCTGATCTTTTTCTATTATGACTCTTCCATCTTTTGTCTTTAGGCAGCCTGCTGATGTACGTGTTCTTTGATTAGTAAGCGCCTGGATTCTTTTGTGCATTAGTTTCGCATTTTTACTGTTGTGTTGTTTTTCAATTTCTTCGCAGTTTTTCTCAAGCCATGTTTCTTTTGCCTCCCTACATAAGGTTCTGACTTTTCTGTGAATTTCTTCATATTTGGCAGGATTATTTTTGTTCTGTCTTCTTGTTTCCATTAGTTGTAAAATTTCTTCAGTCAACCATGTCTTAAGGCCCACAAACTTTACTTTTGGAATAGTTTTTTTCTGCTGCACAACAGATTGAATTCTTCAGCATTTCCCATTGATGAATTCCCGTTGTAGAAACACAAATTGGATGCTATACTTTACAAATATCTAGTAGGTCCTCTAATCTCTATTTCTTTCCGATAATCTCATTATCATCATTAAGGAATACTGAGAGTTTGCATGTTAAGAATATATATATATATATCCCTGTTGACTTGTGAGGAATGTGTGCAGTCTATGTAGCTGTACATGTCTCTTCTTGATGACTAATATCAGTGATGATGTACTCTGGTTATGCTTGACTGAGCTACCGTACCACAGTAGACGACAGTAGACGACAGTAGACGGCAATACCTGCTTTCTGTTAGCGCCGAATGTTGGGCGGCGCTCACCAAACCCCACATCCCGCATTGTGCCGTTGTTTTTTTCCCGCCGGGGAATGAAATTGGGAGGGTACAAGCCTTACTCAAGTGCGAGGAATTGCAACCTAACGACTAGATGTCATGACAGGGCAGACCAGGCCCTAAGTCTTGGTTGGCGGCTGGTATGATGGGAGCTCCGACAGGCTTTGCTGATCCAGCAGCTTCTGCAGCTTGGCTTGTTCCAGACGTATTTTTGTTACCCTTCCTCTGAAGGAATCTACAACCATGGTCAAGCTGCGAGAACAGCAAGTTAAAAGAGGGGTGGCCAATCAAGAACAATACACAGGACGCCAAAGAAGAGTAATAAACCAACATAGAACTGGCGTCGTTAGCCGCTACACGCTGCGGGATTTACCGAGGAAGGTATCCGAGCACTTATGGACTGAATGGTACGATGTGCAATGAGGATGATCTGTCGACTAACTAACTAACTAACTAACTAACTAACTAACTAACTAACTAACTAACTAACTAACTAACTAACTAACTAACTAACGGACAGACGGACGGACGGACGGACGGACTGACTGACTGACTGACTGACTGACTGACTAACTAACTAACTAACTAACTAACTAACTAACTAAGAAATAAACGAGACAGGCCGAGAGAGGGATCATGCTGCATATGCAACGCAGTCTCTAATTCCAGCCCCGGCTTTGTGTTCGAAAAGGTCTAGCTCGATTTTACAAACTATAGTATGTCAAGGCGACAAGGTGCCAGTCAATCCTTAAGAGTGTTAAACTAATCATATTATGCAAATATCGTCTGTGGGCCTCAACCACTCTCAGGCGGGCCGCTGGACACCGCGGGCTATAAATAAAAGTATGAAACTCCACGGAAGCTAAATCCTTCAAGGACATACAGAGTGATATCTGCCAGGGTTCTGTACATCCTGTACAGAGTCATAAACAATCATGAATACAATCTTCTACCCACGTGAGGGATGATGGGTCAATGTACATATCCTTGTGTCCATGTTGACATTGTGTGTGCGAAATGGAAAGCCCACAGAAGCCTAATTTCCCGGGAACTACAGAGTACCTCCCAGGCTTCCGTGCACCAAGTGTTAGCAATACATGTGTTGTTTCTTCAAGTCCCACAACAGAAACTCGTTGTTTATGTAAAGGGTTATGACCCGCTGTGTGTATGTGAAGTGTTAGTACCTGCTGTGTGTATGTGAAGTGTTAGGACCTGCTGTGTGTATGTGAAGTGTTAGGACCTGCTGTGTGTTTGTGAAGTGTTAGGACCTGCTGTGTGTATGTGGAGTGTTAGGACCCGCTGTGAGTATGTGAAGTGTTAGGACCTGCTGTGTGTTTGTGAAGTGTTAGGACCTGCTGTGTGTATGTGAAGTGTTAGGACCTGCTGTGTGTATGTGACCCGCTGTGTGTATATGAAGTGTTAGGACCTCCTGTGTGTTTGTGAAGTGTTAGGACCTGCTGTGTGTATGTGATAGATGTGTCAAAGACTCAGGGAATACCACCCTGAATGAGTGGTCTACCTCAAGTAGATTAGAGGTAACCCAGTGCCCCTACATGAGGGCAGGGTAGGTGTAGGGAGTCGATAGGAAGGGGAACTATCAAATAGTTCCCTCATGAGACACGGAGGTGTCAACCAGAGAGTAAGCACTCTGGTCACGGCATAATCACGCCAACGTGATAGACACGGAGAACTAGAATGAAACTCAAGAGAGGCCACTACTCTAAGCGTGCTGAATGATGCAGCACGCAAAAGCCGAAGTGCGCACAAGGTCCCTCCGCGTACTGTGTAGTCAGCACGCGGAGAATAGTCAGAGAGGGGACAGACTTCGTAGGGAACACATCGCTTAGCGTCGATGCGTATTTCTTTAGCCGAGTAGATAGATTTAGTAGTAGGGTTAGGAACGACTAGTGATAGGCAATTCTGTGTATTCATGTGTGATTCATTAGCGACTGTTTTGTGCATTTATGTAATGTAAAGAGCCAGTGGCAATAAAATGTGTAATCAATTCCTCTCGTACGACTGACAAATCTTTTTGTGTGGTGCGAGAGAAGTTTATCCCGTAATGCCTGTAGCATCGCTTGATGACAGGCTAGGATAAAAGTGGTGTCAGAAGTGTAGCTTGGACAATTGTTCAAGCTAAAACACTCACCCACGGCTCTAAAATAGTATTACTGTCAGTTAATCACAGGGTTTAATTTATGTTAGTGAACAATGGCGTGTGCAGATTAGAACAAATTGCGAGCTGTGCCCATCGTGACCGATTAACGTTTATTTATGCTTATTAAAATGTTTTGTGCTTTATGAACATGTTTTCTTCTGATTTGTAAGTATTATTATTATAATTTTGTATCATTTATTTCTACAATTACTGATTTATTTATGAGTATTTGTCAAAAATGATTTACGGCGGAGCAATACACAAGAAATGAGCCGGCGACAATATCGATTTTTCCAATCTAAAAATAGCGCTGCGCCTATGACGTATCGCGACTGACAAACAGCTGCCCTACGCCATTTGCAATCAGCGACGGATTGTTTACAAATTGCCAAGCGGCTGCTCGCCTGAATCTTTGGCTTATATTAAATATTATTTATTTATACAAGCTATTTATTGAATATATTTATTTATTTGAACATTATTATTACCTTTATATTTATTTCAAAGCATTTATTTAATTATTTGTATACCTTTTCTATTTGTTACCGTCACGATGGCACTACTTTCGCTATGCAAATAAGACTCGGTCTGCACAGCACTTCCATAAATTAAACAGCAATAGTTAGGGAAGGCAGAAGACGTTAGAACGAAGACAGGACATTGACATTTATTATTAATTATACCACATTGTGTTGTCCGGGGGGCATGTGATTGTACAAAATTGTCTAAAGTCATATGTCGTTTGAAAATGGTTAATTGTTGATGCTCTTGTAAACCAGATGTAACAAGAGCTGTTTATGAGAATAACTCAAGCTGTATGTCGAAGTGCCGAACGATTGGACCTGAGGTGCCAAACGATTGTACCTGATTTTCTGGAATGTTAAGATGAGTATACCCAAATTATTTTGAATGCAATATGATTAATAATGCATCTCTTTTTCAGGGTGTAATCTATTAGTATATTTTTGTGATCTATTTTTCAGGGTGTAATCTAAGAGTATATTTCTTATACACAGGGATTTAAAAACTTAACATATCTAATATAAATAAGTGAGTAAATATTTGAGTGCCTATCAACTCTAGCTAATTATCCAACAACATGGCAAATTTAGCTGATTTCATAAAAGCAGGCAAGGAATTAGAATACACAGGAAAGGAATTAGAGCAATATGCTGATCAAAAATTTAAGGAAGCAAAAGATGCTGAGAGAGATGAACGTGCACGAGAAAGACAACACCAAAAGGAGATTGTAGAACTAGCTGAGATAACAAAACAAAAGGAGTTAGAAATAAAACACAAAGAGGCACAACTGGCTGAAGAAACTAAACAGAAGCAGTTAGAACATGATAAGGAGATTAAGCAAAAACATGTAGATCAGGAAAGAGAATTAAAGCAAAAACAATTAGATCAGGAGAAAGAATTAAAACAAAGAGAGATAGATGAAATGGCAAGAGTGAAAGAAAAACAAATACAGGTTGAATCAGAGACACAGTTAAAGATGAAAGGTATAGAAGTAGATTCACACTTAGAGATCTCCGCTACAAAACTTAAGAGTCAGCAAGAAGAGAATAAACTTAATAAATACAAACATATTATTAAGCCATTTTGTAAAGAAGATTCCATATCAGCTTGGACAGAAAATGTCGAATATCAGCCGAAATACCACCAAGTACCAATCGATATGTGGGCCATGATTTACATGAAGAACCTCAGTGGGGAGCCCCTTAAAGTTATAGAATCTATACCAACTGATCTTAGATCTAACTATCAGTACATTCACGATAGGATAATGCAACATTTTTTACTTGAGGCCCCTGACTATCAAGTGCAATTTTCTAACTTAAAACCAAAACCAAGTGAGACTTTCATCGATTATGTCTCGAATGTCCAAAGCGTGCTAAACAGATGGCTTAGTGCAGCAAAAATAGGAAAGGACTTTGAAAAACTTAAAAATTTAATAGCCATGGATAAAGTCATATCCACAATACCATCTCCTTTCGCTAAATTCCTTCAGCAGTCAGACATCGAAACCATAGAACAATTTGAGAAGAAAGGCTCTGCATATTTTTCCTCAAATAGGGATATTTTTAAAACATCAAATATCGACTCTGAAATAGTCTCTTTTGTTAAGGACCAACCTAAAAGCTATCGTAGCAATAAAAAACCATTTCAGAGAGTCGACAAGAAAGACCAAAAATTGCCTAAATGTGTGTATTGCCAACTTTTTCATGATACTTACTCTATGTGTGATAAATCACGAAACTATCCTACACATCTTGAGATGGTCATTAAGAAACAACAAAACAAGAGAACTGCATACAGGCGTGCAGTCAAATGCTTCTTCTGTTCTAGCTACGGGCATTATTCCAATAAGTGCCTGGGCCGCCAAAGAATGAAGGCAAACAGTGCAATGTTAATTGATACATCTTCTGATAGTGGGAGTGAGACTGAGTGTGAGGTCGAGAATGAATTACCTTTTAACCAATCTGAAGATGTTTGTTGTGTAAACGATATATTAAGCTTTGACAGTTGTGAGCGATGTCACCAATTCCATGCAGACGGAAAATTAGAATGTGGACATACAGTACCATTCTCCACTGAGAGTGTAAATGCAGCATTAGCCTCCAGAGGCAATTTGGTGTTCCACAATGCATTGGTCAACGAAATACCATGCCAATGTTTGCTGGACAGTGGGAGCACTCTTATTGGTCTTAGAAAGGAACTGGTGAATCCAAATGATTATACAGGTGACTCAGTCAAATGCCGAACCTTTTGGGGTAATATTGAAATTTACCCTTTGGCAAGAGCCCGTATTAACACTCCTTTCCTTTCTGGTACCTTTACATGTGCGATTTTAGATAACCCTTGTACTGATTTAATTTGGGATGCTTACCCCAATTGAAACATTGCACTAACGAAGAATAACTGCATGGGAAAATTAAATGCAGCTAATGCAACAACCAGAGCAGATACTATTAAACACCAAGACACACTACAGGATGAAAGACTACTGTTGCTATCACCAACTAGCACGGATGATACCACCAGACAAAAGTTCATAGACCAGCAAAAAGCTGATCCGAGTGTGTCTCCATATCTGAAGCTATTAAAAGAAAAAGCCAAAGTAACAAAAAACGCATCATAGTTCTTTAGACTTAATAAGGGTATTCTTACTCGTTATTATACAACTGGTAACCATGAGATTCAGCAAACGGTGTTACCTGTACAGCACCGCCAAACTGTGCTAAAGATTGCACACGAGTCGCCGTTTGCTGGTCACCTTGCATACGACAAAACCAGGGCCAGAATTCAGGCTCATTTTTATTGGCCAGGTTTTTGTAATGACATAAAACTATTTTGTCGTTCATGTAATGTCTGTCAACAACTAGTACGTAAGGGTAAACATCCTACAGCTGAAGAGCAACCTTCAACACTGGCCTCTAGGCCATTTGAGAGTGTGGCGGTCGATATTGTTGGACCCGTAAACCAGGTGTCCGGCAAAGGAAATCGCTTCATCTTAACGATGGTAGACCTATGTTCAAGGTGGGTTGAGGCAGTAGCTTTGAAATACATCACCTCCAAAGACGCTGCCAATGTATTTCTACACTTGTTCTCACGATTCGGATTTCCACGTACCATCTTATCCGACCGTGGAACCCAATTCATATCGGCTGCAACGCAAGCCCTTACGAAAATGTTAGGAATTAAACAGCATTTTACAACGGCTTATCATCCAGCCAGCAATGGAATAGTAGAGAAAATTAACGGAGACCTAAAGCATATGCTGGCTAAGGTGACAGCAGAAAACAAAGCTGATTGGGATACACTGTTACCAACAGTGCTGTTCGCCTATCGGGAGATTCCCCATTCAAGCACGGGTTTCTCACCATTTGAATTAGTATACGGGGCTAACCCACGTGGACCCCTAACAATTTACCATCAGTTAGTAACTAATGCGAATGAAATTCCAACCCCTAAAACACCTTATGAGATGATAACAGAAACACGAGATAAGATTATGAAATCGTGTATCATAGCCAAGGCAGCTTTGGAGAGGAAGGGTCAAATCTACCGCCAATACGCAAATAAAGGTGCTAGAACTATTAATCTTGAACCAGATCAAGACATACTGCTTTTACACCCAGACAAACGGAATTTATTATTGACCTCATGACAAGGGCCATTCAAAGTGGTACGAAAAATTTCAGATGTCGATTATGAAATATCGATAAACGGACACTTAAAGATATTTCATATCAACATGTTGAAACCCTACTTTTCACGACAAGAGACAGAATTAGAGACAGACGAACACAATGCACCCACACCTATGGATCAGACGACAGACATACACAACGCAACTACACTAGTTAGCGAGACTGGCAAAGCCGACAATATACATACACTTAGTGAGCTTACAGAAAACGCACTTAGCACCACCACCGTACTGAATCAGGTAGACGACGACGGGATGGAACTACCTGTTCCAATTGTAGACAAGACTGCGACATTAGATTGTATACGGTTAGAAACGGGACTAACAGAAGAGCAACGACGACAGACAATAGAATTAGTGACGGAGTATAAGGACATATTTTCCGACATTCCAGGTAGGACGGACAGGATCGAGCACTCCATCCTTCTTTCCGACTCTAAGCCTATCAAATGCAGACCGTACTCTATCCCACTTAGCTACAGAGAAAGTCTAAATAAGGAAATTCTTAATTTAGAAGCTAGTGGAATCATTCAAAAATCTACATCTGAGTACTACTTTCCAATCGTCTTGGTCAAGAAAAAAGACTCCACAATTCGTCTCTGTGTGGACTATAGGAAACTCAACAATGTCACTAAGATCGACGCAGAACCAATTCCTTCCTGCGAAGATCTTATTCTTGATATGTCCACCTCCAAAATCTTCTCCAAATTAGACCTTACTAAGGGATATTGGCAGGTCCTTATGCAGACGCAATCCATCCATCTTACTGCATTCTCAACACCTTTACGAGTGGCGGTTTCTTCCTTTCGGACTTCGTAATGCTCCTGCCACTTTCGTACGCTTTACTAGAGATTTACTACATGGAGTGACAAATACGGTGACATATATAGATGATATTTGTGTCCATACAGATGACTGGACAACACACTTACTGAAGCTCAGACATGTCTTTGATAGGTTGCGACTCTTCGGTCTCACGGTCAAACCGAGCAGAGTTGAATTGGGCCAACAAGAAATTGATTTTTTGGGTCATGTCATTTCACAAGGACAACTAAACACTGACAATAGAATTATTACTAAAATTATGAACCTGACCATGCCTACAACAAAGAAGCAGGTCAGGAGCCTTTTGGGTTTAGTAAATTATTATAGTAAGTTCATACCGAACTTAGCGGAAATCACAAGTGTATTTTCAAATGTTTTAAAAGCATGAGTAAAATTAGATGTCAAAGATGCATTATTAATTTCTGCATTGTCAAAATTGAAAATCCTATTTAGTAATGTACCAATCCTCCGTTTGCCTAATCCTAGGCTCGTTTTATTATCTTAGGACAGATGCCAGCAGGATTTCCATCGCTGCAGTACTAGGCCAGTTTTATGATGGCATCTTCCATCCAATTTGCTACGTGAGCCGCAAGATCACACCTGCTGAGTCCAGATATTCCATATCAGAGTTGGAAGCCCTAAGCGTCATCTATTCGGTGAGGAAGTTGCATCGATTTCTAGCGGGTAATCACTTCGTAGTCCAGACCGATAATTCCCCAATCACGGTCATACAAAATGGGGTGCATCGCAATGACCGCATCTACAGGTGGTCATTAATATTACAGAATTATACTTTTAGTATAGAGCATATTAAGGGTAGGGACAACATTCTTGCTGATACCCTTAGTCGACCATCTGAGGTAGAAATACCTGATATTCCACATGAAAAGGTAGTGTAACAAATGATAATTTAGTACACTTAAAATATCCTGTGTAAAATATCCTATGTAATACATAGACATCATGATCAGGTCTGTGTGCTAAGAACAGTGAACCACCATGTGTCCGTAGACAGCAGAATAAGAACTGTACTCCAAGAATAAGTGAATCACCGTGTGTACATAGACAGCTCGTTACTTACTATGCTCCATTGGTGTTCCGGTGAATCACCGGTGTTAATCATGGAAGAACAGTGTCAGAACAATGCATAAGTAACAGACACGAATATACTTGTCTACGACACCAGCGGACTCGACGAGTGGAAGAATACCCATAAGACACGAGTATGACTGTGTAATGTATTTACTATACCCAGGATAATTGTGTATATATAAACTATGCCAACGAAAGCAATTTCTGAACGTTATGGAAACCACTAACCTGAGGTAAATAAATACCATGTATATATATTTAGTTATTGTGATATGTATTATAACGTTTTTAATATAGTGATAAATTATAGTTAGATTAGTTACTTTAATATAGAGTTAGATTAGATTTAGGGAATATAATAGATTTTATTTTTTTTAGATAAATCATTAATTTACCCACTTACTTAGCATAAAAGTAGATTAGGATAGTTCTTTAAACTTAATAACAGCTAATTAAAGACTAGGATAAAAAGTTTAGATAGGAACAGTACCATTTAGTTTAGATAGGAACAGCACCATTTAGTTCATTTCATTTCACTTTATGTCATTCCATCTTCATGAACACTTTAACATCCTCATCATTTAGGATTAAAATTAGTTTATACCTTATAGGATAAAAGGATTATACATGTAACATACATCATTTACACCATGTAGAGTAAAAGTATCAATCATATTTTTTCATTTAAACATGAAAAACATTATTTATAATTTTGTTACATTTCACATTTCCCATTTCAGAAAGGTACATAACTCATCTCACATCATTTTCATTTTTTTAGATAGTTAGATTACTTCCCTTAAATTAGATTGATTTTGTACAACAAATTAGGATATATATATATTTATAGAAGTAGTATTAGTATTTCAGTAGAATATAGTGTTTAATAATATCAGGGTACAAACTATCAACCCTATTTCATCCATGTAAATATTTTGTAAATACATGACTCGTGCAGTAAGTTACGAACAGTCATTAAGCTCAACTCTTTTCAAACTGAGCCAAACTTGTACAGTGTCACTTCAAGGTTTTTAAATAATTGGGAGAATAAAAGATGTGTGACAAAAGTGTGAAAGTGAGAGAAAATGGAAAATATACAATGGAGAGTGAGGACAACCAGCGGATTTTTTTCTACCGCTCAACGCGACTTTTTATTATTTGTCTGCGTCAAGCGTTTGCTTTCAATGTTGAAATATGCTGTCTCGAATGTGTTGTGTGTAGTTTAGTGTAGACCTTAGAGAAAGTATTTTAAGTCTCATAAGACGGAAACGTAGTCACGAATTAGTGTTATACACTTGTTTGTGGCCACATTGAACCGAATTATGGCACTTGAAAACTAACTTACATACATATTATAGACAGACACACATGTTAGAAGGTAAAGTATATTATTAGGTAGATCCAAACACGCAAACAACCAGGAAAACAAACATGTAAATTACATACATTTGTAAAACAAAGGGATATAACTCCGGGTCAGGGGACACAATAGACAACGAAACACTAACTTAACAGTGAAAGATGACTTTACACGTGGAAGCGAGAGAGGTAAAGCCTGTCGCACACAGCTTGTGCAAGGGTTGTTTAATATTATATGGGGGGACATGAAGCAATTCATGTGTTGACCCTAAGAAAGTCAACTTTGTATGGGTAGTAAGTTAATTTACTATTTGAGGGCAGGTCTTATAAGACAATGGTCCGGTTCAGACAAACCTCTAATTAATATAATATTGCGATTGAGAAGAGGGCTCACGCCAACCAGACAAGTTTGTGGCGATCACCAGTAGCCAAGTAAAGTGATACTACATTGTGACAATAGTCAGTAGAAGTCTATTGAGTTACCCAGAACCAAGTTATCAGTAGTCTTTGACAAAAATTAGATACACTAATTTTTTAGAAACCTCTTGCGTCACAACCATGAGTCAAAGTTTGTAACGCAACACAGGAGGGGAGGGTGTGTGTCAAAGACTCAGGGAAGACCACCCTGAATGAGTGGTCTACCACAAGTAGATTAGAGGTAACCCAGTGCCCCTACATGAGGGCAGGGTAGGTGTAGGGAGCAGATAGGAAGGGGAACTATCAAATAGTTCCCTCATGAGACACGGAGGTGTCAACCAGAGAGTAAGCACTCTGGTCACGGCATAATCACGCCAACGTGATAGACACGGAGAACTAGAATGAAACTCAAGAGAGGCCACTACTCTAAGCGTGCTGAATGATGCAGCACGCAAAAGCCGAAGTGCGCACAAGGTCCCTCCGCGTACTGTGTAGTCAGCACGCGGAGAATAGTCAGAGAGGGGACAGACTTCGTAGGGAACACATCGCTTAGCGTCGATGCGTATTTCTTTAGCCGAGTAGATAGATTTAGTAGTAGGGTTAGGAACGACTAGTGATAGGCAATTCTGTGTATTCATGTGTGATTCATTAGCGACTGTTTTGTGCATTTATGTAATGTAAAGAGCCAGTGGCAATAAAATGTGTAATCAATTCCTCTCGTACGACTGACAAATCTTTTTGTGTGGTGCGAGAGAAGTTTATCCCGTAATGCCTGTAGCATCGCTTGATGACAGACGGACGGACTGACTGACTGACTGACTGACTGACTGACTAACTAACTAACTAACTAACTAACTAACTAAGAAATAAACGAGACAGGCCGAGAGAGGGATCATGCTGCATATGCAACGCAGTCTCTAATTCCAGCCCCGGCTTTGTGTTCGAAAAGGTCTAGCTCGATTTTACAAACTATAGCATGTCAAGGCGACAAGGTGCCAGTCAATCCTTAAGAGTGTTAAACTAATCATATTATGCAAACATCGTCTGTGGGCCTCAACCACTCTCAAGCGGGCCGCTGGACACCGCGGGCTATAAATAAAAGTATGAAACTCCACGGAAGCTAAATCCTTCAAGGACATACAGAGTGATATCTGCCAGGGTTCTGTACATCCTGTACAGAGTCATAAACAATCATGAATACAATCTTCTACCCACGTGAGGGATGATGGGTCAATGTACATATCCTTGTGTCCATGTTGACATTGTGTGTGCGAAATGGAAAGCCCACAGAAGCCTAATTTCCCGGGAACTACAGAGTACCTCCCAGGCTTCCGTGCACCAAGTGTTAGCAATACATGTGTTGTTTCTTCAAGTCCCACAACAGAAACTCGTTGTTTATGTAAAGGGTTATGACCCGCTGTGTGTATGTGAAGTGTTAGGACCTGCTGTGTGTATGTGAAGTGTTAGGACCTGCTGTGTGTATGTGAAGTGTTAGGACCTGCTGTGTGTTTGTGAAGTGTTAGGACCTGCTGTGTGTATGTGGAGTGTTAGGACCCGCTGTGAGTATGTGAAGTGTTAGGACCTGCTGTGTGTTTGTGAAGTGTTAGGACCTGCTGTGTGTATGTGAAGTGTTAGGACCTGCTGTGTGTATGTGACCCGCTGTGTGTATATGAAGTGTTAGGACCTGCTGTGTGTTTGTGAAGTGTTAGGACCTGCTGTGTGTATGTGACCCGCTGTGTGTATATGAAGTGTTAGGACCTGCTGTGTGTTTGTGAAGTGTTAGGACCTGCTGTGTGTATGTGACCCGCTGTGTGTATGTGAAGTGTTAGGACCTGCTGTGTGTTTGTGAAGTGTTAGGACCTGCTGTGTGTATGTGAAGTGTTAGGACCTGCTGTGTGTATGTGACCCGCTGTGTGTATATGAAGTGTTAGGACCTACTGTGTGTATGTGAAGTGTTAGGACCTGCTGTGTGTATGTGAAGTGTTAGGACCTGCTGTGTGTTTGTGAAGTGTTAGGACCTGCTGTGTGTATGTGAAGTATTAGGACCTGCTGTGTGTATGTGAAGTGTTAGGACCTGCTGTGTGATGTGAAGTGTTAGGACCTGCTGTGTGTATTTTGAAGTGTTAGGACCTGCTGTGTGTATGTGAAATGTTAGGACCTGCTGTGTGTATGTGAAGTGTTAGGACCCGCTGTCTGTATGTGAATTGTTTTGGACCTGCTGTGTGTATGTGAAGTGTTAGGACCTGCTGTGTGTATGTGAAGTGTTAGGACCTGCTGTGTGTATGTGAAGTGTTAGGACCTGCTGTGTGTATGTGAAGTGTTAGGACCTGCTGTGTGTATGTGAAGTGTTAGGACCCGCTGTGTGTATGTGAAGTGTTAGGACCTGCTGTGTGTTTGTGAAGTGTTAGGACCTGCTGTGTGTATGTGACCCGCTGTGTGTATATGAAGTGTTAGAACCTGCTGTGTGTATGTGAAGTGTTAGGACCTCATGTGTGCATGTGGAGTGTTAGGACCTCATGTGTGTATGTGAAGTGTTAGGACCTCATGTGTGTATGTGGAGTGTTAGGACCTGCTGTGTGTATGTGGAGTGTTAGGACCTGATGTGTGTATGTGGAGTGTTAGGACCTGCTGCGTGTATATGAAGTGTTAGGACCTGATGTGTGTATTTCGAGTGTTAGGACCTGCTGTGTGTATGTGACCCGCTGTGTGTATGTGGAGTGTTAGGACCTGCTGTGTGTATGTGGAGTGTTAGGACCTGCTGTGTGTATGTGGAGTGTTATGACCTGCTGTGTGTATGTGGAGTGTTAAGACCAGCTGTGTGTATGTGGAGTGTTAGGACCTGCTGTGTTTAAAGTGGTAGGACCTGCTATGTTTATGTATAGTGGTAGGGTCTGATGTGTTTATTTAAAGTGGTAGGGCCTGATGTGTTTATGTAAAGTGTTAGGGCCTGCTGTGAGTATGTAAAGTGGTAGGACCTGCTGTGAGTATGTAAAATGGTGGGACTTGCTTTGGGTCTGTAAAGTGGTAGGACCTGCTGTGGGTATGTAAAGTGGTAGAACCTGCTGTTAGTATTAAAGTGGTAGGTCCTGCTGTGGGTTTGTAAAGTGGTGGACGTGCTGTGGGTATGTAAAGTGGTAGGACCTGCTGTGGGCATGTAAAGTGGTCGGACCTGCTGTTTTTATGTAAAGTAGTAGGACCTGCTGTGGGTATGTAAAGTGGTGGGACCTGCTGTATGTATGTAAAGTGACATGACCTGCTGTGGATATGTAAATTGGTAGGACCTGCTGTGGATATGTGAAGTGGTAGGACCTGGTGTGGGTATTGAAAGTGTTAGGATCTGCTGTGGGTATGTAAAGTGGTAGGACCTGCTGTGGGTATGTAAAATGGTGGGACCTGCTGTGGGTATGTAATGTGGTAGGACCTGCTGTGGGTATGTAAAGTGGTGAGACCTGCTGTGGGTAATTAAAATGGTGGGACCTGCTGTGGGTATGTAAAGTGGTAGGACCTGCAGTGGGTATGTAAAGTGGTGGGACCTGCTGTGGGTATGTAAAGTGGTGGGACCTGCTGTGAGTATGTAAAGTGGTAGGGCCTGCTGTGGGTATGTAAAGTGGTGGGACCTGCTGTGGGTATGTAAATTGTAAGGACCATCACAATTATTAAGTCCTGAGGGTTAGCTGTCAGCCTTCTCCTCCTGCAGCAAGCGGTGAGCCCAGACAGTTAACCCTCGTCCTAACCGTTACACCGTTGATGAATAGGATGAGCGTTAGCTGTTCAGAAAGCAGTGGCAAACTAAATGTGGTATTTATCCATCAAGTATGATGATGACTATTCATTTTATCCTTTCGGTTTGAAAGTATGGAGTTCTAAGTTCTAAGATGGCTGGTAAGGCCTATTTTCGCTCGAAATGTTCTTAGACAGTGTGGGCAAAGAATGCATGACGTTGATAAATGAAGGTGGATGAAGAATGACTTTCGCAAGGAATTGGATTAAAGTGAGGAAGAGTTGCGCAATTCGTCGACCTCACTCTCTCGCCTGAGTCCATCTGAGCCAGTGGCAAAACAAGTCGAGACGACTGGAGACGAATACAGGCGCAGTGGATGACCAGGGCGCTCTACGTGCCTTGTGGTGCTCATTACGTTCCACAACGCTTTGCAGGTAAACGCCGTCTTGCCCGTTGAATCATCAATGATTTATTCCGCACAGACCGCAGAATCCTATCTTCACATGCAGGGTAGGCATACCCAAGTTCACCGATTGGGTTGACACCAAACCGGCTACCCACGCCTGGTTTGGCCAGCCTGTCACAGCTGTTGCTCGGGGGGTGGCCGCTGTCGCATGCTGACAGCTACTAGGAGCCACAGGCGTGAGCTGGATGTCAGGCTTGGACCAGTGGGAGATGAGCATCCTTACCAAAGGTTCTACTAATACCTGACACCCCAGACTTACGACTGAATGTACAATTGCCTAGAAGCTCACACAGTCAGTAAATGACGGTGATGACTGCGACGTCCTGTAAAGGCATATAACTAACTTGTTAACAGTGTGTCATGTAGAGGACATGTAACTAACTTGTTAACAGTGTGTCCTATGGAGGTCATGTAAGTAACTTGTTAACAGTGTATCATGTAGAGGACATGTAATTAATTTGTTAACAGTGTGGCATGTAGAGGACATGTAACTAACTTGTTAACAGTGTGTCTTGAAGGGACATGTAACTAACGTAACAGTGTATCATGTAGAGGACACGTAACTAACTTGTTAACAGTGTGTCCTTTAGAGGACATGTAACTAACTTATTAACACTGCGTCCTGTAGAGGACGTGTAACAAACCTATTAACAGTGAGTCCTGTAGAGAACATTATCTAACTTGTTAACAGTGTGCCATGTAGGGGACATGTAACTAACTTGTTAACATGGTGTCCTCCTTATTCAAATATTTAGGATCATCTGACTTCAGGTGTAATTATAATGGTTGATACTTTTACCTGTGAAGAACTACCTGTACACGAAGAGATGAAGATTACATTGTACCAACTCTTTCAGTTGCAGGTTGTAATATGCTCATGTAACTGATAACTCGATATCAAACATTCACGAAACAATGACACACTAGGTTATCTGTATGGTCATCAGTGATAGCATGCCGAAGATTAAAGAGGGTCGCTGAATTTGCCTGTGAAGGAATGCACAAGGTGTGGGATAACCTGTGTGTGTGAGTGTGTGCGTGTGTGTGTGTGTGTGTGTACTGTGTTAATAGTCTACCAAGTTTACCTGTATCTAATTTATCAAGGTCCTTAAAGTAATCGTTATCTGAGCAGTGTGGTACAAGTGTTTGTGGTACAAGTGTGGTACAAGTGTTTGTTGGTTGGTGTCTGGTTTCGATGGTGTACAGGACAATATTACATACGGACACACCCGTCAGTGCTTAGTCTCTCACCATAGGTCACACAGAACGAACGAACGAACTAACGAACGATCTTTATTTTCAAAGGGTAACACATTGGGCACGCAGGCCCGTCTTACATTCGGCCCTTTCAATCACTCATCTTTCATTCATCAGTGCATAGTGCATTCACATAGGACAAAAAACATTATCAAATGAATGTTGTAAACATAAACAATGCATATTACCAGGTTATGCGACAAATCTCCCACCCACCCATCCATATCTATCCGCGCGTCCCCCACACTCAGATCCACCACCCAACCACACACATACGCCCAGGCACATATATGCCCCCGTCCATCCACCCATCCCCCACCCACACCTCCCACACACATACCCCCACATAACCATCTCCTCACCCACACACGCACATCTCCCACCCACCACACATCCCTCCACACACATCCCCCACTCACCCACACACAAACCCAGGCACACATGCATGCATCCACCCATCCATCACTCAGAGGGAGTCTTAGCACTGTGCACGAGACCCAGAGCATCAGCGAGAATCGAAATATGTTTATAACAGAATCACATGCCACACAGTGTGTATACCAGAACCACATACAACAGTGTATACAACAGAACCACATACGACATTATATATACTGGTCGCTCGGACAGTAATAGTTGTTCACATTAAATTAATATTGTTTGTCGCGGCTGGAGACAATGATGATACGATGGTGGGTCGAGGGTGGACACTACGAAGGAGTGTCCCGGTGGATATCCATACAATGCATGACTGCGTACCTGTAAGGGGTCGGCGATAGTAGAGGCTGCATTACTTTATTTTATTTTGTATCTTTTATTCTATGGCCATCTGAGAAGGAGATCGAGTACAGGGAGACCCCGGTTAACGTCGGGGTTACGTTCTTGGAAAACGCGACTTTAAGTGAAACGGCGTATAGCGAAACACTATTTCCCATAGAATTAAATGAAATACAGTTTATAATGTAATGTTTATATTGACTGTTATTTATATTTATTGGCTAAATAGAGGCAAGTTCGAGGGCGAGTGGTAGAGTTATTGGGTCGTAGAGGCATTAAATTCTACCTCTTCGTCTGAGGATGAAACTATAACCTCTTTCTGCCTTTTTTCCTGGCTCTTCTCTGCTTGAACCCAAAAAAAAAAAATGTGTCCAATGTCTGCTGCACAGCCTTTTTCCTTTTCTCGAAGAAAACCTCCTTGTAACAGTTGGTGACGCTTGTTACTGCCCTCGACACTGTGGAGCTCCATTCTCTGTCCGGGTTATCCTCATTTATTATGTCTATTGCTACATCAATTAATTGAAATAACTGTGTCAAACGTTCAGCTCAACACTCGAGGTGGGGGGGGGGGGGGGAGTTGTATTCTGAGCTCTGTGCACGTCGAGTTGCATTAGGTCCTCATTAGACAACTCTTCTCCATGTGATGCAGGCAACTCGTCAATGTCAGCTTCCTCCATCCCTTCAAAGCCAGCTTTAGTGGCTACGTTAGCGATCTGTCATCAAATAGCATGAACGTCGTCAAATTCACAAAAGTCGTGCACACATTCTGGCCACAGTTTTCGCCACACAGCATTCATGCATGCTGACGTTACCTCACTCCATGAATCCGTAATGTTGTCAATGACATTGAGGATGCTGTAATCTCGCCAGAATCACCTTAATGGTAGGCTTACCTTTACCGTTCGTAGCCTTGATGAGCTGTGAGAAGGTGTGACGCAAATAATAACACCTGAAAGTTGCAATTACAACTTGGTCCATTGGCTGGGTCGTGACGACTTTATGGCGGAACGTAGCGACGTAAAGTGAAGTTATGTCCCCTACGTGACAACGACGTTATAGCGAAACAACGTAAACCGAAGCGACGTATAGCGCCCCCCCCCCCCCCCCCGTATTGTTTTTAATTATTTCGCTACGATATTAAATGTTTGTGACATTTTCAATTTATTTTAATTTCTTAGTTGGCGAGTGCTTTTGTCTGTGGACATTATGTTTCGTCTTTTTATATTCAGAAAAAGGTTGTAATATTCGCCATGTCTTTTACCGGGCATAATTACGTATTATAATACATTAACAGTAGTCTCCGTGGCGAAGGACCTGCGGACGCTATTCGTAAGCCCCTTTACCCGAAAACGAAACACAGCTGCGACCGATTTGGCAGCAGGCAGCGTTGCGCTGGGTTTTAACGTGTTCGTAAGGGAGCCGGTCGTTCAGAAAGCAATGACAAACTACTGAACGTAAACTTGCCCCGGAATCACAAACAGCCAAATAATGCTGGGATTGACTGTAAAGGACATGCAACTAACTTTAACTTTAATCGTGGAACTCTTTTTGAGAGGAGCTCCGTATGATATGCATATCTGAGTCCCGGAATAGGATTTTCACCGATGAGGAGTTGATAAAAAGTGCCACAGGTCTCGTCGATTTTGACAATTCTGAACTACATTTTCTGTGTTAATATTACATAGTGATGGGAAGATACACATGTCGTTAATTCATATGACTGTTACATTTCATGCTCTGTGATTTCTTTTCAGTGTTTCGCGTGTTTGGTTAATGCGTCGTTTATTTGAAAACCCGCGCTGACTTGAAGTTGTGTCTGTAGACAGAAAGGATCATGAGTGCACCTCCACCCTACACAGGAGGACCATACGCCCCTGCCGCATCTGTCTACCCTCCTGCCGGATCTGTCTACCCTCCTGGAATGGGTTACTCCTCTGGTTACCCACCGGCCCCTGCGCCAAGTTACCAAGGAGGAGGCGGGTATTATAACCAGCCTACTGGAAACACAACTGTGTGAGTATCCGTAATACATTAGGCTCGTTCGATTAACTTATTGATTTATTGCTTCATTAATTAAGTCAATGAAGATATATTGACAGAAGTTAACTCACAACGAGACTTGGTAACGTGCTTCAGAAGAAGACAGTCCGCATTCTGTCATAAGATGGTATGTCATAAAACGGTATGTCATAAGACGGTATGTCATAAGGTGGTATGTCATAAGGTGGTATGTCCTAAGATGGTATGTCATAAGATGGTATGTCATAAGATGGTATGTCATAAGACGGTATGTCATAAGGTGGTATGTCATAAGATGGTATGTCATAAGATGGTATGTCATAAGGTGGTATGTCATAAGACGGTATGTCATAAGATGGTATGTCATATCATGCGAACAGCTGGTTATGTCGTCACAATGGGTAGGTTGGAGAAGAGGACAGGCAGGGGGAGACAACAAGAGAAGATGCCAAGCAGTTGTGACATTATGGCATTGACGAATGTCGATATTTGAAATGATTGCAAGCACAAAAGACAGAAGGCTATGGACAGACATCATCACCAACGCCACATCATCATCATCATCATCATCATCATCATCATCATCATCATCATCATGTGTGATGCCGATAAGCGTCGGCGGCTATATTTCGCCATCTCACGTGATCATCAGAGCATAGATTAGCTCTGTGTTTGTGTCTCGATTATGTCATGCGGCCAACCCATCTACATATTTACCTCTCAGCCTTCCCCTTGTTCTTTCCCCCTCAATTTTGCCAGATGTCATTAAGTTCTCCAGTGTATTTTTTCTCAAAACGTTCCCCCTTCCCAACCCCACCCTTTTCCAAAACAAAAACAATAAAAAAAAGGCTGCTTGTCTACGCTTAATTTATCTAATCAGTTTACGGTTTTCATTTGTTTCTTGTAGGACTTGGTCATTGGCTTTTCTGTCTGTCCATGGCATTCATGGCATTTTCCTCGGAAACCACATTTCTACTGCAAGATGTTTTTCAGCTTGTCTGTTCATTGTTATTACAAAGGAGAAAATGATTGCAGATAAAGCACACACAGAGCGTGAGAGACGTAAGATGGTGCATGATGGTGAAAGTGACCATGTGTTCACATGCATCCACTGTGGACGAACATTTACAGCCCGAATTGGCCTTAACAGTCACATTCGCTACCGCCATGGGTTGTAGTTATTAAGTCTTTTTGAAGCACAATGTAACAAACAATCGTCTGTCAAGACGGAAAGGTGCCAATGATGCTCATTATCTACGTCTCACATCCATACAAAAGCATAAGTTCTATACTTGTCCTCGTTACATTCAACATGCAGTCAAACCTCGGTTTTCGACGACAATCTGTCAGAAAACAGTCGGCGAAATCCTAAACCGATGAAAGCCGAGGCAATTATATCCGTATGAATGAATGTAAATCCAAATAATTTGTCCTGGACACTCGAAATACATATCAAAAACACATTTTAAAGAGAACAAATATAGTGTTTAATACTATTTTTCAGCCCCAGAAGTGTTCGAACTCGCACCTTCGCCGTGCCAAGTAACACTGTGTATGCCAGTGCGCCCCTTGAATTTTTCAAACCATCCTCTGCTGGTCTTAAAATCACTAACTACATTAGCACAAGTCGCCAGCACTTTGTTAATGAGATCGGCATACAAACGTCTACCCTTTTCACATATGATTGCCTCCGAACCAGAATCGCCATCTAACTGTTTTTAGTTTATCCAACTTAATTATAACTGTTCGGCGTCTTCAATACGTTAGCACATTCAAGCTTTTCGCTACATTAGCCTCCATTATTTCTTCCTTTTGCGCCACAATGAAACTTATTGTAGATGGTGACTTCCCGTACATGCGGCCTATTTTAGCAATCTTAATGCGCTCTTGTATTTTATTATTAGCAGGTGATGCTCACACAATGAAAAACAACGCCAAACTGAGCAGAAAAACGAGTGGGCCCCTTTGTTTTCGCAATATTAGCAGCGAGGTCATGTGGGCACGCCAACGAAATCCGAGGCAATCGATGAAGACCGAGATACATTTTTCGAGGAAAGAAATTTACGAAATCCGAAACCGACGAAAACAGAACGCCACGAAAACCGAAGTTTGATTATATGTGTATTGGTCAGTATGTTTTTCATCTTGCAAATGGCCACCATTGCCATTGCAATTCTTGATCTAATCTTCAAGACATCTCCCGTCAAATGTGATGATTGTTCCAAGATAGTTTACCGAGTCACTTGTTTAAGATTATTCCCATTTCAATCAATCATGTGCCGTCTCCACAATGAAGGTTGGCTGCAAAGGATCTCCAACACTGTTTGTCTCTCACCTTGATTGAACATTCTATCAGATTGATGTTTGTCCATCTCTTGGTGTTATCTTTCCACTTGTATCGTTTTCTGCCTCTTGCCCTCCAGTTTGGTTTTTATGAGAGTGTTATGTCTTTTAACGTGACCGAAATATTTCGCTTGCCTCTCTTTTATTTGTTTCATCAAGTATCTTTTAACTCCTAATTGTTCTAGAACCTTAGTATTTGATTGTTTTTATTCTCATGAAATACGACATATTCTTCTGTATATCCACGTCACCAAGGCCTCTGTTCGACTTTCTAGTTGCTTGTTCAATGTTCCCATTTACCCGTATATAAACTTGTGGTATTTCCTTCTTCTTAGAGAAGATCATATTCTCTGTCTTCTTACAATTTAATTCTAACTCCAATTGTTCATTGTGTACAATAACCGCATCTACTGACTGTTGTCGATCCTGTTCATTGTCTGTAACCAACACTATATCATCTGTATGTGTAATATTATTGCTGTTATGTCTCCCCCCCCCCCCCCGCCCACATGGCAAGGACTATAATAATAATAATAATAATAATAATAATAATAATAATAATAAGAAGAAGAAGAAGAAGAAGAAGAAGAAGAAGAAGAAGAAGAAGAAGAAGAAGAAGAAGAAGAAGAAGAAGAAGAAGAAGAAGAAGAAGAAGAAGATATTAAAGACACCATCAAGCAGACATGCCCACCTATTGTTATTATTAACATCATCGTTGTAATCATTGTCATCATCATCATTATCATCACCATTACCTCCATCACCATAAGTGCTATTATATTATTTAAGACTCTCTCCCCGCCCCCAGGGTATACGTGGAAGATGATCGGAGGCGGGACCAAGAGCTTGCCGAGGACTGCTGCTTACTCGCCTGCTGCTGGACAATGCTGTGCTGCTGTTTGCTCAACAACTGACGCGTCAATTTACAGAAGTTGCAAGCCGGAGTACTCCTGCTGCAGCAAAACCCCTGCCTGGGCACTACTGTAGTCTATCTCCATTGTTTCACCTACATTTCGTTAGATGTCGTACACAGATGCCATGATGCCATTTTTTTTTTTTAAAGTGACACAGATGCTATGAACGGTATTATATAATATACAGGGTGTCGAACCTAATATAGGTATTTTGAATGTATTTTGTGTTTGCAAACTTACAAATATTTGGATTGCAGCAGACAATGAGTAAACTGTCCAGACAGAAACAACTTGGAGACAAGATGTAGCTTTAATTTTAGTTATTAATTTTTTTCTTATGTTGTCATACCCTTTGTGCCTCGAAGCGTACCAGAAAGTGGGTTTAATTTTCCGTGTTTCGCTTATCTTGTTGCTTATCCCAACGTCATATTTGATTAGTTCAATGACTCTTTTACTCCATCTAGCCATCTTTTTCACGGTCCTCTCCCCTTGTTTCCCAATGTTCTCACGTAGAACGCTCTAGCCCAGGGGTGGCCAACACTGAGGCCCGCGGGCCACATGCGGCCCGCCGGTAGTCATGTTGTGGCCCGCGGAGTGGGAAACGACGATGTGGTCGAAGCTGTAGCACGCTTGCTTGTTTACTTTAATTTAACACACACAAAATTAGGTGCGTGGCCCGGCAGGAAATATTATTTCTGAAATTTGGCCCGCCTGCTGAAAAGGTTAGCCACCCCTGCTGAGTCTAGCCGCTGGTTCATCTTGTTTCACTCAAGCCAAATGTCCGTACCACTTAATTCTTTGTGTTCTATAAAATCTCTAACATATGTTATTCCTACGCGTGTTCTTAGCTTCTCATTTGTCGCTTATTCCAATCTCTTATTGTTTTTCCAGCTGCTCTTCGTTTGCATCTCATCTCATATTTATTACGCCTGTATTTTGCTGGAATGTCCGTGTTTGTCTTTGGTAACACAGCGTTGGGACGAATAAATAAATAAATCTATGTTGTGTCATTGTGTTTCTAGGACTGCCAATGTCTGGCACTGGTAACACAGCGGTAGGAAGAGTAAAGCTGCTTCTACCAGTTTATTTATCGTTAAATAATGCAAGAAACAGGCATGACACAACAAGAGATCAGTTGAAGCGAGTGTATAAAGAACAAGACTCGAGAATACATGAATGCAGTTTAACACACTGATCAAGAAATCAAGATCGTAATGCCAGTCACAGCTGCATTTAAATGTTCCTACTTTCCTTTGAGCATTATCTCATCTCATTTAATCTTATCTCATCTTGTTCGTCTTGTACATTTAGGTTGTCGAGGTGAAACATAAACAGCAGGAGAGTTCCCGTTTTTGGACTTCATTTATCGAGATTCCCTTTGACTCTGTTATTCCCTTTGCCTATCGTTTATATGGTCGGCCTCTTCTTCTGGTTTCATCTGGTCTGTACATCATTGCTTGTTGTGGTATTCTGTCAGTTGATAGCCTATCTACACCCGCTTTACCGATATTCTTTTTTGAAACAACCTTTAACAGAACAAACTGTGACACCGTACACAACGTTGAGGTTCTGGGGACAGGTCGTGCAGACGGAATAATATTCACGGAAGATTTTAAATATTATGTTCACTTGATGTAGAAGTGGAGATGGACTATAGTAGTGTCTGTGTGGGTTTGTGTCGTGTGATTGCCACAGAGAACAAAGTTTACACAACTGCTGTTTGCAATGATTTAATCAACGATTGTGTGTACAATTATATGTAAATATATACGTTGATCCATACATTTGGTTTGTGTGATTGGTGCTGTGATTGGTGCTCTGATTGGTGCCGTCATTCGTGCTGTGATTTGTGCTTTCATTCGTGCTGTGATTTGTGCTTTCATTCGTGCTGTGATTTGTGCTGTCATTCGTGCTGTGATTTGTGCTGTCATTCGTGCTGTGATTTGTGCTGTCATTCGTGCTGTGATGTGTACGTGCTGTGATTGGTGCTGTGATTTGTGCTGTGATGAGGAGCTGCGTGGTCTCGAGTCATGGTGTCCGCCTTGAGTGCTGGAGGTCCCGGATTCAGCCCCGGTGAGGACCGGGATGTTTTCTAGTGGACTTCTAGTAATACAATTTCCCCTGGTCTCTGGGTAGTGAGATCGGACGCCCGTGTGTATTGTTGCGCACGTAAAAATATCCCTTGGCAGTTGGAAATCGAAAACGAGTAGCCTAATGGAGCTGCCCGGGCAAAATTTCCAGTTAAAAATCTACCCAAAGTATTTCAGGATCCTCGCCGGTGCTACGGACTTCGTGCACTGAGCTGAGTTTCTCCAGACTCAGATTTGAGTTAGGAGGAGAACGGAGCACTTATGGGTTGCACCAGTGTGCCGTGATGTTGATCCATCGACTAAACTAAACTAAATTAAACTAAACTAAACTAACCTTTGTGCTGTGATTTGTGCTGTGATTGTTGCTGTCATTGGTGCTGTGATTGGTGCTGTAATTGTTGCTGTCATTCGTGCAGTCGTTCCTGCTGTCATTCGTGCAGTCATTCCTGCTGTCATTCCTGCTGTCATTCGTGCTGGGAAATTGGCCCAATGATCATCCCGAGCGTGGTGTCCAACGACACAACACCGCTGTCTCTTAAAAGGGTTCGAATCCCATTTTCTCACATTCCGGTGTTATTCCGACATGTGGAACTGTTCTCCTTCGTGCCCATATCTGCTTGCGGTGTCATGTTTCTTTCTCCCTCATAACTTGCATGTATGAGAGAGTGTGTGTGACTGTATGTGAGTGTGTGTGAATGTTATCAGTTATCAGTTCAGTTATCAGACTGTTAATCTTCATTGCACTCCGGACAGGTCCATAGGTGCTCAGATCCTCCCTCCCCCCCATCATATGCATCAGCGTCAGGTGGCTTATAGTGCCAGTTCTGTGTTGGTTGACGAGGCACCTCGTTTTCCGGATGTACCTCTCGTGTCTTTCCGTGCCAATTCTTACTCCCGAGTCTTTCATCCTGGACAGCGATGTGGATTCACTGACGTCAGAATCCTCTGTTCTCGCCAAATCTGTGAATACACACTGTGAAACATATATGTGAATGTTTTTTAATCTTTGCATGAGTGTGTATGTGTGTGTGTGTGTGTGTGTGTGTGTGTGTGTGTGTGTGTGTGTGTGTGTGTGTGTGTGTGTACTGTATGCTTGTACGTGTCCGCGTGTGTGTACCATTTTATTGTTGTAACATTGACCTTTGTAAACAATTACGAACATGACACACTTTACGAACAAATCAACGCTCTGTAATGACCGAGCAAAATACGAACACCCGGTAACATTTATGAACACACAAACGACACACGATGCAGCGCTGTGTTTACACTCAATAAATGTTTATTTTTAACAAAAATTAGAAGACTCATGTTTAATTTGTACACAGAAGATGCATATATAAGATGTATGAAGAAAATGTATGTAGAAGATGTATGCAGAAGATGTACGTAGAAGATGCATCTAGAAGATGTATGTAGAAGATGTATGTAGAGGATGTACATTGAAGATGCATATATATATATATATATATATATATATATATATATATATATATATATATATATATATATATATATATATATATATATATATATATATATATATATATATATATATATATATATATATTCTTCGGCATTCCGAGCCATTGAGGGTCTTTGCTGCAGATACAAGTCGTCTCCATGCGCCTCTCTGGTTAACCTTCTCTTGTCAGTCACTGCTTGTAGGTATATATATACATATATATATGTTCTTGTCTGTATGTTCTGTCTAGATGTATGCAAACAGAAACACAAGTAAAAAAATCTGTTGGCACTTGTACCCACTCCTTCTGGCCCTGGAGCTCTGTTTTTGTTCGTCGAAGCACAGCCTTAATTTATTTCACTGTCACTGTGTCTTCATCCGAAATGTTCTGGGCCTTGCACCAGTCAGAGGTGACATCCTTGGCAAGATTTCGGACTCTCATGTCTGTATTGTTGCTTTGCTCTAGATAGCGTTCGAAGAGGGCTTTGTCCTTATTCTCGTTAGTCATCTGCCAGATGAGGTCAACACCTTGGAAGTCAGAAATTCTCTTATTCTTGACTATCCCAGTCATGCTTTTATGTATTCACCAGAAAAATTTCAGTGTTTACCCTCCTTAACCATTTTTAAATAGCTTACTTTTGTGTGCATATCTCTTTCTAAGTGCATGCAGAGACTGGGATGGACAACTATGTTATTCTTGGCGTTTTGCCATTTCTTTCCTTACAGCACTGCGCTTATCCACACAGGCCTTCTCCACCTCAAAATTCCACCAAGGTGGCTGCTCCGAGCTTTTTTTCCTGCCCTGAAGAACCCTCCGTCTGCACTCTGTTAGAACCACCAGCTGATCATGCTGGCGTTCTACTGTTCCAGCCTTCCAGTACAGTAAATGATTCTGCATGAAGTACTGCCCTCGATTCTGAGGAGCAGACGTTTTGGGCAATTTATCATAGCAAGGCCTCAACGTAGTGTCCTTGCTCTGAGCAGCTCATATCTCATCTTGTCGCAGGATAGAACTCCCGGCCAATAATGGTTCTATCCCTTTCAGTAGGTCGGTCTGAGTGTTCCCCACCATGACCCTAGGTTTTCCCAGGAACACGTACTTACTTCTCAAGATTATGGGGTACATAGGATCTTTCAAGACCGCAGCTTTAATCCTGCCGTTTACATATCTCACCCTTGTGACTACATGAGCTATCGGTAAAGACAGAGGTACAGCACTTTTTAAAGCTGCCTGGACCTCGATTGTCTCTCCTGTGAGCTGTTCAAGACTTACCATGTGTTCGCTGTGTAACAGAGCACCATCTCTGTTAGGGAATTAATGAGTTAATAGATGGTGTGCAAAAATAAGGGGGAATAGGTTTGTACACGCGTGAGCACCGGTAGTTAAGGATCTAGGGTTGCTCACGCGTTGACGTAAACAGTCTTCCATCAACCGCCTAGAAGAACAAGTCGAGTATGATTTTCATCGATACGGTATTTTACAAATTGATGCCAAATAAACTCGGATATATCGTCAAAATGGACTTTGTTGTTTATAGACACGCACCATCAACTACATACAGCGGCCTTGTTGTCCTATAACACTGTTATAGAAATCTATTTTGTTGCCGTAGACCGCAGGATTTCCAACTTATGAGTCGCCGCGGGAACCATCTTGACACAAGCGAAGACTTCTATTGAACACGCCTGAAAAATGGAGGCTGTTCTTTTTGATCATTTTTGAGAGACACAACAACTGAAAGCCCGGCCAGGGGTAGTTGTTGTGATTTCTCGGGCTGCTGAATTATCGTAATATAGTCCTCTGTGAAGGTCAAGAAGCTGCTCAGTACTGCCTGACTAAGGAACTGATGTTCTGTGGCCATACCTGAATAGTTCCTACACAGCGGCCTGATGCTTGACGCACAGTGATTTTTGATAAACTCAAAGCCAATCGGAGTCGCTTACTGCTGCTTCACGTCGTCATTCTTGGACGCCGCTGGTAGATACATCGATCTTATAAACCTGGGGCGTTACTGTGAGAATTGTCTACTTGCAGCTGGATAATCAGGTCTAATCGGATAGCAAAGCCACGATAACGCTGAACCCCACTCAAGTTCAAACGTTACCTCAGGTCAGTTAAATTTTTGAGGTCACTCAAGTACAAACGTTACCTCAGGCCAGTTAAATTTTTGAGGTCACTCAAGTTCAGCTGTTACCTCAGGTTAGTCAAATTTTTGAGACCGCTCAAGTACAAACGTTACCTCAGGCCAGTTAAATTTTTCCAGAATGGCGACGAATTTGGACCGGCCGTTTTATCGAATCTCATCCAAGGTCGAAGGAACTTGCAATTGAATGATGTTCAACAATTTTTGAATCCACTGCAACTAAATCGTTTTAGTGAAGAGGGTTTCCATCGATGGTCTACCGAGAACCGGCAGTCAAATAGTTCATTACTGTGTCGATTGGGCCATCTTTTGGACGCTGTACTGTAATTCGTGAGCCTTAACGTCATTTTCACCCAGGAACGTAGGACAGGCATCTGGTCAGTTTGTTAAGCTGAGAAACGATCGAGCAAACAACAGTGTTTGTAACTGAGGAACTGAAGCAAGTATAATAAATAACTTATGAAACTGGTTAGTTTAGAATAACGATATTGACAACATTGCCAACTGAACAAAGTACAAACTTAATAGTTTAAATTGCTGAAAAGTTATAGAACTTGCTTAGTTTAGGATAATATTGTGTTAATATATATTATCATACTATATTGTGTTGTACTGGTGTATTTTGTATCTCAGATTTTAATATGGAAGCCCAGGACCTTTCTTTAGGACAGGTGCTTGGTGGTGTAGGTAGGGCCATATCAAAGTTAGACACAATATTGAAACAGCAAAGCGTAGCTGTTGACATTGATAAGTTTAGTGGGCAAGCGAAATATTTTAAGAAATGGGTTGTGTCCATCGAAAAACATGCTTATCTAGTGGCTGCCACAAATGAAGATAAGAAAAATTTAGCTTATAGGACTAGTGCATCGCCTGTCTCGGATCATATTCGAAGAAAATTGGAAGCAGGAACTGATGAGTCGTGGGAACAATTTAAGGACGATCTAGCCCACAAATATGCGGAGATCACAGATCCACAACATGCTTTCTCAGTATTAAGACAATCTAGACAACATGATGGAGAAAGTGTTCAGTTGTTCAGTGATAGGCTGATTAATTTAGCTGAAGAAGCATTTATAGGGCAGAATGTTCAATGCGAGGAAGTAGAGAGGATGTTGGTTGGAATTTTTGTTGACGGGATAAAGTCAGATGGACTTAAATTCAAACTTATGAGGGAAAATCCTGCGAAATTATCACAGGCTGTGGATATAGCTGTACAGGAAGAGAGTTTGAGAAGAAGATTTAGACTAAGGGTAGGACGAGAGATAGGAACTAATAGAGAAGAGAGGATTGAAGAACCTATGGAGATAGGACAAGCGAGGTACGGATGGAGAAGGCGGGGAGAAATACAGACACTGCAGGGAAATAATAATCAAAATACTCATGATAGAGAAAGACAAACGAGAAACCCTACAAGAGAGACGACAAATAGCACAAATATGGTTTGTTGGAGCTGTGGTCAGAGGAGACACGTTTTTAGATTTTGTGGTAACAGACGTGCTCAGGTTGGTGCACAGAATAGAGGTGGAAACAGTGGACCAAGTAGAAATTATGAAGACAGACAGAGGAATTCTACAAGGCCAAGAATGCAGGAAAACTGGCGTCCCACTTACTGAATGGGACCTGCGGTAGGAGGGAGAATAAAAAGGTCCCAAGAATGAGTGAATATATTAATTATCCAAATGGCAAATATAGTAGGACAAATAGAAATAGAGAATGTAGACAATGGCCTCAACTTAGAGAGATAAAACAGTTTTCAGTGAATATGATTGATCCCAGTTCATGCATTATAGAAATCGGAAAATTTAGAATCAGAACATTGATTGATTCAGGAGCGCAAGTTAGTGTGATCAAGGAAAATTTTTTATATCGCATATTAAAGAATTCTAGAATAGTTAGAAATCAGGATACCTTACACTCACTTACTGGACAAAATTTGGAAGTGGTTGGACAAACAATGATAACCCTTAGGTTGGGAAGAATAAACGTGAGACACCTTTTTCATGTGGTTAAAGAGTTAAATAGGAACATGATCCTAGGTAGAGATTTTTTGATAAAAAATGGTGTAAGGCTTTATTTTGATCTACATAAGTTGAGATTTCAAGACGTCTATGTGGACGTGGAGGAAGACATGCACGTATCGGCCCTGGTCAGAGTAAAACCATCTATGATTCTAAAACCACAGACAGTCAATCTGATACAAGCAAAAATTTTTTAAAAATCCGTATTTTTCGACAGGACAAACAGTTACAGTAACAGAGTTAGAGAGAGAGATAATAGGTGAACCAGGATTAGAAGTCACCGACGGAATAATAACATTAGATAGACAATACAGTTTCCCGGTAATGATTTTTAATAACACAGGGAACGATTAAATTGTATAGAGGGTGTGTGATTGCAAAAATAGCACCTGATCTTAACAACATAGCAACAACAGTTAAAGAAGGATTGCCAATGAATAAATATCCAGAGGGCCCTATTAATAACCGAAATAGAAATAGAGGAAGTGGGAAAAGCCGGAATGGTGAATTGATCCATGCATTCAGAAAATATCCATCTCAAGTACAGTCAGTAGACAAAACAATGTCATCTTTGAAGAGAGAACAAGAGTTATTATCACAATTAAAAGCTCCGCCAGAGTATAAAGAAGTATTAGAAGACTTAGTAAGAAAACATCAGGATGTTTTTGCTATTAATGACTTAGAGTTAGGTAAGACTAAGTCAGTTACTATGGAAATAGACACATGAAATCATCCACCAATTAGTTTTAAACCATATAGAACTCCTCTAAGGAATAGGGAGATAGTAGAAAAAGCAATAGAAGATATGCTAAAAGCGGGAATCATAACAAGATCTAAGTCAGAATGGTCATCTCCGATTGTTATAGTGACCAAGAAGGATGGTAGTCACAGATTTTGCTGCGACTATAGGGCCCTGAACAAAATCACCAAGAATGTGGCCTATCCATTGCCGGTGATTGATGATATTTTGGGGCTACTTAATGGGTCTACCTTCTTCACTACGTTAGACGCAAAGTCAGGATTTTGGTGCATCCCCATGTAGCCAGATGCTCAGAAGAAAAAGTGCTTTCTGTACTCACGCAGGTTCTTACGAATTTTTACGAATGTCTTTTGGGGTCAAGACGGCGCCTTCACATTATATGTTATTAATAAATCTAGTATTAGAGGGCATGCAAAAGTTCGCATTAGCATATATAGATGACATTTTAATCTACAAAGCAGGAGACGTGCAAGACCATCTGAAACACGTAAGGTTAGTATTTGATAGGCTAAGATTACACGATGTTAAATTGAAACTCAGTAAATGTGAATTCCTAAAAACAGAAACTAAGTATTTGGCATACATCATCGATAGAGAAAGAATTAAACCAGATCAGGATAAAGTTAAAGTCATTAGAGAATTACCTGCTCCAACCAATATAAGAGAAGTTCCGGCTTTTATCGGTATGGCCGGGTATTATCGTCGGTTCGTCCCAAACTTCGCTGAAATAGCAGAACCTATTACAAACATGACTTGTAAATAAGCAAGGTTTAAATGGACTGAAAATTGTCAGAAAGCATTTGATTTTTTTAAAAACAGCTTAACAACAGTTCCACTTTTGGCACATCCAGACTTAAACAAACAATTGGTATTATATACAGATGCTTCGGACAAAGCTATAGGGGCATGTTTAACGCAACCATATGAAGGTTGCCATGGCCGAGGGGTTACCAGCTTTCTCCGCTAACCCCGAATACTCTCGTCACGTGACGAGACGAGAATTAGCAGTGGTTCGAATTGCAAAAGTGACTTACCAGAGTATGGAGCCGGTCGCTCAGAAAGTCGTGGCGCGCTGATGAGCGTAATCTAGCCTAGGAATCAACATACAGCTGAAAGATGCTGGTGTTGACCGCAATATCCAGAAACAGGATGGAAATGCGGGGGAAAAAATATGAAGGTGAAAATTCAGGAATACCAGGGGTTAGAAATGAGAGACCAATCTACTTTTTGTCACACAAACTTAGCAAATCTCAGAAAAAGTGGTCGACAGTTGAGAAGGAGGCATATGCTATCCACTATGCTCTTCAAAAACTTGATTATTATTTACATAACGCAAATTTCATCATTAAAACTGATAACATGCCATTAAAATCTTTACTAGAAGCCCCAGTACAAAACAGAAAAATACAGACATGGGCGCTGAACTTACAAGGATACAACGCAAAAGTCGAATATATTTCCGGTAAAGAAAATACCTGTGCAGATTTATTGTCCAGAATTCCATACTCTGAGATATCTGAAGATAATGAGAATGAGGGAGAGCCGGAGATAGACGACCGAAACTGGCAGGTAAATATATTGGATTCGGCCATGTTGAATAGAGAAAATTTTGAAAGCTCACAGACAGAACAAGATCTTGAACAAATAGTGGAGGGTCCACAATTACCACATTTTGATATGAAGGAAGAACAAGAACTAGATCCGAAAGTAATAGAAATTAAACAAAAGTTGAAAGAAACAGCCGAAAACCCTTTCACAAAGAATTTTATTGAATTGCAGCGAGATGGACAGTTATACTATATGAATGAAAAAACTGAAGAGGCAGAATTGAGGAAATACATTCCGAAACAGTTAGAAAACAAGGTTTTAAGAGCATATCATGATGAAAATGGACATCTTGGCCGTGATAAATTGTGCAAAGCTCTCAATAAAAAGTATTATTGGCCAAATATGTTTAAGAGTATTTATAAGTACGTTGACGAATGTGAGAAATGTAGGTTAAGAAATATGAAAACAATTTAATGTCCCTTACAAGATACGGATATTCCTCAGTTCCCAATGCAGAAGGTGAGCTTAGATATTTCAGGTCCTCATCCAAAAACGTTATCGGGGAATGTATATCTACTTCATATTGTAGATTGCTATAGTCTCTGGCCAGAAGTGTATCCAATTCCAGATAAGAGCGCTGATTCTGTTATTAATATTTTCCTACAAGAATATATACCAAGGTTTAGTTGCCAACAGACAGTACTCACAGATAATGGAAGGGAATTCGTAAACAAAAAGTTTGAGAAATTACTACAAGATTTAAATATTGCCCACATAAAAACTTCTTATTATAGACCTTCTTCGAATGCGAAAAACGAGAGATAACATAGGACGTTATACAATATATTAGCAAAAAAATGTAGAGGAACATGATAGGGACTGGGACCTTTATTTGGGACCAGCACTGGGGGCAATAAGAACGCACCAAAACGAAGGGACAGGATTTTCACCATTTTACCTGCTATACGGAAGAGAACCAATACTCCCAATTGACAATCTGTTAAAACCTAAACGGAAATATATGGGGGAGAATTTTCAAGAAATGATTTTACAGGAAATGCACAAGGCACATGTAAGGTTAAGAAGTAATATAAAATGCCAGTGAGCAGATCACTGGACCTGGCAGGACATTGTCGTATGCCGATGATGTTTTAGTGTATCGTCAGGGTAAGGATAGAGAGGAGGTTGCTGTGGAACTACAAACCGAACACAATCGCATAAGTACTTGGTGTGATGAAGCTGGGGCAATGGTCAACCCAACAAAGGCAACAGTGACTTGGTTCTCGTTGAATAATCATATTGTCAACAATCCAACACCAACTGTAATGCTGTGTTCAGAGACGGTGGAAAGAACGCAGGCAATGAATTACCTGGGGATACGGTTTGATCGAAGCCTTGCTTATAATGTGCACATAGACCAAGTGATAACAAAGGCCAAGCGGGGTTTGGCAGCGATGCGGGTGATGGCGGCAGCAAACTGTGAGCAGCGCCATCTATGTCTTAAGTACGAGGGGCTGGTCATATCTGTTTTGGAGTATGCAATGGCAATCCTGACTCTCAGCCATAAGCAGATAGAAAGGATGGAAAGGATACAGAATGAAGCTATGCGCATTATTCTTGGATGTACAAGAAATACGGCATGCAGGGTGATGCGCTACCTTCTTGATTTTCCAACCATTGAAGAGAGAATACAAGTTTGCAGGGCACGCGCCTACCTCAGAATTAACGCAAACACACAACATCCACTGCATAGTGAAATTAGGAAGGTGAAAGGCAGCAGGTTAAAAAGAGGACGGCCGTGGATGGGTCAAGCCGAAGACATTCTTCAACAGGTGTGTTCACTTGAGGACTTAGAACCTGGCGAGGAGTGGGTGCAAGTGCCAACAGACTTCTGCACATCCTTTTCAATTTGCATCCAACTAGATAGGAAATGCAGACAAGAAAATCCGGCTGATGTTGAGGCTGAAGTACAAGCGTTGATTTTCGAGAATTCGCTAGACGGTGATGCGGTCATCTACACAGATGAGTCGGTCGTCCGACATGTGAGAAGCTCATGGGCCTTTACAGCTCGGGCCGGAGGGAGAATTGTGAAGGAGGACTCTGGTGCTTTCGCTGAAACCACAAGTAGCCTGACCATGGAAGTCATGGCAGTAAGTAAAGCAATAACATGGCTCGAGACACAGACATTCACTAGGGCTTGTTTCCTTAGCGACTCAATGAACATGATCAAGAGGATAGAGGAGGGGTCGATCCGAAGAGAATGGTTGCTGCCTCTGAAGCGGTCTCGGCTGGCAAAGATTAGTTTCATCTTCGTGCCAGGTCATGCGGGAGTACAAGGAAATGAGCGGGCTGACAAGCTCGCAGGTGAGGCTACTGTGGAGGGCGGACGCGCCATGGACCAGGCTGACATTCTGAATGCTCTACGAGAAGTGAGACTTTTGCGAGAACCAAGTGATGACTGTGAATCTACAACAATGGCCAGACTGCGGGAGCAGCAAATTAAAAGAGGGGTGGCCAAACAAGAACACTACGCAGGAAGCCAAAGAAGATTGATAAACCAACACAGAACTGGCGTCGTTAGCCGCTACAATCTGCGGGATTTGCTGAGGAGGGGATCCGAGCACTTATGGACTGAATGGTTCGATGTGCAACGAGGATGATCTGTCGACTAACTAACTAACTAATAATTAAAGCTAGAGAAAGACAGAAAAAAGTACGCAGATAAAAATACTCAACTACAAGAATTTAAGGTAGGCGATAGAGTTTACTATAAGAAGCATAGAAGAAACTCTAAATTTGATTCTCATTGGCTTCCAGGATATTACATTTTAGAAAAATTAGGTCCAGTATCATATACTATCAAGAACCAAATAACAGGACATGTAGCGCGTTCACATGTGGGGCATTTATGACGAGATGAAGATAAGAGAAGCGATAATAATAATAATAATAATAATAATTATTATTATTATTATTATTATTATTATTATTATCATTATTATTATTATTATTATTCAGACGGCTTATACTCAGATGGACAACTCGTCAGAAGAGTTAAATATACGATACTCTCAGATTTTGGTAAAGATCCGGTACAAAATCAAGTAATAACAACACCAGTTTACGATGATACTTACGAACAAGCGGAAACAATACCTAAAACGTTTATGAAGGAAGAAAATAATACGTACGATGATTAAAATAGTGTTGATTCTATGGAGGAGGAGGTAACTGCCCCATTTAAAAATACCAGACAAGCAGTAAATAGGAGGATAGAGAGACAGAGAGATAGAGAAGTTAAAAGACAAAAGCGAATTAGAGAGAATTCATCAAGTGATGAAGATATGCCACTGTTGGAAAGGTCATTAAGAAGCCAAGATAGACAAATCAGGTTAGATATAGAAAGACAAAAATTAGAGGCCGCCGAGAATGTAAGCACAGAAGAACAATATATGGATGAAAAATCGGAAACTGATGACAACGAAAATGGTAGTATGAAAGAAGATATGTTGAGTTCTCCTCAGGTTAGAGAAGACATTGATGTAGAGATGGCAATTATAGAGAGAAATCTAGAGTTATTGAAAAAGTGGAGATATGGTAAATAGGGTGATGGAGTAGACTGCAGATTGCAGGAGAAGATTTAAAATGCGTGACCTGTGTTGGAAGACAAAGCAGTCTTCTTATATACAGTAGCTATAGATTACAGATGTGTTAAGTTAGGTTTTCGTAGAGTATAATGCATTGCATTATTTATAGAATAGTATATTATTTTTGATTGAATTGGTTCTGTAAAATGGTTATTATTTGACTTTAGAATAAGACTTGTTGTGTTTTCTTTATTTTAGGGTAATTTAGCGGTCCGTAAAAGAGACCGTTAATGTTTATATTGATTTAAATTGATGATAATTTGACTATGTACAGTATGTTGGGGATAAAACCATATATGTGACAATATTTGGGGGGAAAGAGTTCTGTTTGGATTACGTTTGGTTTAATAACTTTTGTAACTTGTGCATTTAGTTATTTTGACTTATTTGAGTTCACCATATTAATTTGATGATTGTTAAGACTTGGTTGAAAAGAAAATTGTTATTATTTTGTTCTGAGTATAGAATTAGTGAAAGCAATAAGACGGGGCCTTATGGAGAACCCTTCGTTCAGAAAATAGTTAACAAACGACTGAGGACTAGAAGAGAGACACATTCTCCTTGTGTCAGGGTCTTAAACTTGGCTCGCTTGCCTAACAAGTGTGAGACAGTACAAATACAACGTGATTTGACGTAAGACTCAACGACACATCGTTCGATGGATTTATTAACATATCGAATACAGAACGATGATCACAAATATATATAATGGATACTTTACAACTTACATCCACAATACAGTTCACAAGTCTGACTCGCAAGATGTCCAGACACTCGCCTTTCAATACAGAA
>JACEFZ010019040.1:0-44003 GCA_014155875.1 Cepaea nemoralis | reverse complement strand
CTAAAATTTACTATTATGATGGGTATGTCGGACGGAAAATAGGTGAAAGGGAAAGGGAGAGGGTCTGTCCAGGATTGTCAAGCAAAGCTCGGACTTAGGAGTGTTTCCCTTTAATTTTATTCAACAGAATAAAGATAATCCCTTGCTTTCCAAAGATTTTAAAACCCCGGGACATCCAATATAGGAGAATCCCGTAATTTGGGACCAACCCTATCCTCCCCACGGGGGGTGTATATCAATAATGTTGTATTAGCAGGACAAGGGGGATTTGTGGAAGTTTCGGAGATTTGGTTTGTGGTAAAGAATGCGAGAAGGCCGCTGACGGATAGAAAGAGCAATGAAGATATCATGGAAGAAAGTATCTCTAAAGGGAATTTAACCCCTTCAGAAGAAGACAGTCCGCTTTCTTTGGGCATGACATGTGAAGGGAGGGTGCTGGGGGGGGGGGGGGGCAAGAGTATGTGGTTACAACAGGAAAGTTGGAGGAGAAGAGAAGCAGGGGGAGACCACGAGAGGAGAGGGTACTTCTTTTGACAGATGTGCCAATCCTGGTGTACTGAAGCAAATTATGGAAATTAGCAGACGAATGGGGAATATTGTGGAATCTGTAAGGATGTGGTTTTATAGACAAATGATGAGAACAGCGTGAGATGATAGAACAAGTAATCAGGCTGTGGGGTAGATTTTCTCGGTATGATGTAAGTCTTCGAAATGTCGCTCCTTAATGATGCAAGTCTTCGAATTTCGCACTTTAATGATGCAAGTCTTTGAAATGTCTCCCCTTAATTATGCAAGTCTTCGAAATGTCGCCCCTTAATGATGCAAATCTTCGAAATGGCGCCCCTTAATGATGCAAATCTTCGAAATGTCGCCCCTTAATGATGCAAATCTTCGAAATGTCGCCCCTTAATAATGCAAATCTTCGAAATGGCGCCCCTTAATGATGCAAGTCTTCGAAATGTCGCCGATTAATGATGCAAATCTTCGAAATGTCGCCGATTAATGATGCAAATCTTCGAAATGTCGCCCCTTAATGATGCAAGTCTTCGAAATGTCGCCGATTAATGATGCAAATCTTCGAAATGTCGCCCCTTAATGATGCAAATCTTCGAAATGGCGCCCCTTAATGATGCAAATCTTCGAAATGTCGCCCCTTAATAATGCAAATCTTCGAAATGGCGCCCCTTAATGATGCAAGTCTTCGAAATGTCGCCGATTAATGATGCAAATCTTCGAAATGTCGCCGATTAATGATGCAAATCTTCGAAATGTCGCCCCTTAATGATGCAAGTCTTCGAAATGTCGCCGATTAATGATGCAAATCTTCGAAATGTCGCCCCTTAATGATGCAAATCTTCGAAATGTTGCCCCTTAATAATGCAAATCTTCGAAATGTTGCCCCTTAATGATGCAAGTCTTCGAAATGTCGCCGATTAATGATGCAAATCTTCGAAATGTCGCCCCTTAATGATGCAAGTCTTCGAAATGTCGCCCCTTAATGATGCAAGTCTTTGAAATGTCGCCGATTAATGATGCAAATCTTCGAAATGTCGCACCTTAATAATGCAAATCTTCGAAATGTCGCCCCTTAATAATGCAAGTCTTCGAAATGTTGCCCCTTAATGATGCAAGTCTTCGAAATGTCGCCGATTAATGATGCAAATCTACGAAATGTCGCCCCGTAATGATGCAAGTCTTCGAAATGTCGCCCCTTAATGATGCAAGTCTTCGAAATGTTGCCCCTTAATGATGCAAGTCTTCGAAATGTTGCCCCTTAATGATGCAAGTCTTCGAAATGTTGCCCCTTAATGATGCAAGTCTTCGAAATGTCGCCAATTAATGATGCAAATCTTCGAAATGTCGCCCCGTAATGATGCAAGTCTTCGAAATGTCGCCCCTTAATGATGCAAGTCTTCAAAATGTTGCCCCTTAATGATGCAAGTCTTCGAAATGTTGCCCCTTAATGATGCAAGTCTTCGAAATGTTGCCCCTTAATGATGCAAGTCTTCGAAATGTCGCCGATTAATGATGCAAATCTTCGAAATGTCGCCGATTAATGATGCAAATCTTCGAAATGTTGCCCCTTAATAATGCAAATCTTCGAAATGTCGCCCCTTAATAATGCAAATCTTCGAAATGTTGCCCCTTAATGATGCAAGTCTTCGAAATGTTGCCCCTTAATGATGCAAGTCTTCGAAATGCAGCCCCTCCGTCGCTGCTTATGTCGCCCCCGACGGTGCCGCCTGATGCGTCCGCCTCCCTGAATCATAGCACGAGGGCACGGGACTGCAGTAATGAAGATGTCTTGAAGGAAGTTATCTCACAGAGAGGATTGGTTCCTTGCACCAGAAGAGACATTGCACATTTTTTTTGGGGCATATCATGAGAAAGTGAAAGCTGGAGTAGACGTCACAACGGGAAAGTTGGAGGAGCAGAGAGGAAGGAGAAAACTAAGAGTGAAAACTTTTTTTTCTTGGTTGTTTCTGATTTCATGGCAAGTTTATGTTCAGTAGTTTGCCATTGCTTTCTGGACGACCGGCACTCGTACCATTGTATGACAATATAGCGCTAGGCGGTCTGCTTCCAAATCGCCCGCAGCTGTGGTTCGAACGTGATATGAGGGAACACGAATTGCATTCGTAACAGGAACATCAGTATCAGAAATTAGTGACAGCAAACGTGACAGAAGGCTGTGGACAGACATGATCACCAACGCCACACGGTAAGGACTACAAGAAGAAGTGTTTACATAAATACTGCCTTACATTTCAAACAAACCCCAGGGGACCGAAATTCGAGAATCCCCGAGGATCATCGCGATAGGATGTAACAATTGCAATGAGATATCGATCTTTTATTTCTCTTTTATCACAAATATTCGATTTTTCAGCCTTGCTATGGGACGGGTTATTTATAGATCAGTAGTAAAGCTATATCAATATGAAAACAGAACGAAGCTGTAGTTGAGGCAAAAGTTACACACATGGATGAATTTAATGTTTCAATTTCTTGGATGAATTTTTTGCCGAATATTTAAATCGTGTTAAAGAAACTTCCTGTTGTGGAAGAGGAAGTGATAAAGTTTTGTCAGGTGTGTCTTGAGTGTAGAGGAGGGTAGGGAAATATGTCGGAGACAGGGCAATGTGCTGAGATTGTTCATGGATGGCTGCATGTGTGGGGTAAGCGGTTATTGATTCGTTGTTCAGCAGCATTTTCTCTACCCTTTTCTGTCTTGTTACTTGCATACATGCAGCTGCTGTTTCTTCTTCTTCTTCTTCTTCTTCTTCTTCTTCTTCTTCTTCTTCTTCTTCTTCTTCTTCTTCTTCTTCTTCTTCTTCTTTTCTTTCTTTCTTTCTTTCTTTCTTTCTTTCTTTCTTTCTTTCTGTCTGTCTGTCTGTCTGTCTGTCTGTCTGTCTGTCTGTCTGTCTGTCTGTCTGTCTGTCTGTCTGTCCTTTCTTCTCCTCCTCTAGTAATATCATCCTCCTCCTTCCCACTTTTTTAGTTACTCTTCTGTCGTCATCTGTTTATCTCCCACCTGTCTATCTCATTGTTATCTTTATATTTTCCCATTATTCTGCTACAATGTTATCGTTATAAAATAGTTTATCGGAATACTGTTTTAATTAGTCCACTAATTATATTAAGTTCGATGAACAAGGTTAGCTGCGGTAGCCTACTGACTAGACGCTCGCCTACCGGCAAGGTGGCCATGTGTTTAAATCCGAATCCGGATGATTTTTTTTAAAAATTGATCGGGACTCCCAGGTCGACCCAACCTACAGCTGGGTACCAGGAAATGTCTTGGAGAGTAAAGACGACTTGCTTCAATAAAAAATATGGTATACGCCTAATGCGACTGAAGTCGTAACAGACGTGTCCTGTACTTTATTGATTTATATTGTAACAAAGGTAGCGCGGTAGCGCTATAACTAGCTTTGATTACAGAACGGATGGTCATGTTTTTTCAACTGGTTACCAAGTGACCCAGCCTAAAATAGATTTCCCTCGGGAAATGTGGAAGATAAGGCGGTTTGGGATGTTTCTTCTTCTTCTTCTTCTTCTTCTTATTCTTCTACTTCTTCTTCTTCTTCTTCGTCTTCTTCTTCTTCTTCTTCTTCTTCTTCTTCTTCTTCTTCTTCTTCTTCTTCTTCTTCTTATATTGTTTGTTTGTTGTTTGTTTCTTTGTGTTTTTTTCTTGGTGCTCTCTATACCCCCTTTTGGGACATAAGCCCTCAATCAACTCACCCCAAGCCCTCCTCTCCTTTGCTATTCCCATGCAGCTTTGTCCATATCCTTCCCATACTGTCCATTTATGTTTCTACTTCTCTTCTCCACAGGTTTTTAGGTCTTCTCCTTTTTTTTAGCATCGTGGTTTCCAGACTAAGGTGATAATGTTTCTAGTGATACCGTTCTCGGATTTTCTCGATGTATGATTTATCCAGCGCTAGTGTCTTTTCTTCACTTCTTGGTTCATTGATATTTGTCTAGTTCTTTCCCTGAGCTTCACATTGGTGATTTTCTCATACTGTTTTATTCCTTCAAATTTTCGAAGGCACCAAGTAGTGAATATTTGTAGGTTTTTTTTCTCCCATGCTTCTGATCCATACATAAATACTAATTTAACCTTTGAACTATTGTACGTTTTGTGCTAAGTTTAATTTCTTTTGTCTTCCACAAATATCCTAGAGATATAAAAATTCATCCAGCCTTCTGTATTCTTATTCTGATATCTTTATCTGTTCCACCCCCACCTTTTTTTTGTCTATATTGCTACCTAAGTAGGTGATACCTTTTTAATGGTCCCAAAGCAATTTCCTACTATGCGTCTGCGATGTGTTACCGCCATCTCATTTGATAGGCCTGAGAGCAGGGAGGAGACTGAGTCCAGGTGCCGAACCCCCTTCCGACCGTGCTCATAACACTACAAGTACCAGCGCAAGTCGCTATCAACTTCGCTAGATAACGCTAACATCATACACCCATTACGCTTTAAGGCTGGAAAATGGATTTTTTTTTACTATACTTACTTTTACCACACACCCAATACATCTGAAAGTGTGGGAAAGGTCTTCACCTACTTTTACCACACACCTTAGGGGGGGGGGGGTCTGGGGTGTCAGACCTTGGTAGAACCAATGGTAAGGATGACTGTCCTGTTCTTTTCAGGGCCCATTCCCCACTGGTCCAAGCCTGACATCCAGCTCACGCCTGTGGCTCCTAGTAGCTCTCAGCATGCGACAGCGGCTACCCCCGGGCAACAGCTGTGACAGGCTGGCTAAACCAGACGTGGGTAGCCGATCTAGTGCCGAACCAATCGGTGAACTAGGGTATGCCTATCCAGCATGTGAAGATAGGATTCGCAGACTGCTCGGAAGAAATCATTGATGATTCAATGGGCAAGACGGCGTTTACCTGCAAAGCGTTGTGGAAGGTATTGCGCACGGCAAGACACGTAGAGCGCCCTGGTCATCCCCTGCACTTGTATTCGTCTCCAGTCGTCTTGACTTGTCTTGCCACTGGATTCAGATGGACTCTGGCGAGATAGTAGAGCGACGAATTGCGCAACTCTTCCTCACTTTAATCCAATTCATCGCGCAAGTCATTCTTCATCAAGCATTCTTTGCCCACATTGTCAAAGAACATTTCGAGCCAAAATAGGCCTTATCAGCCATATTAGAACTCACGGCTCCATACTTTAAACCCTATTGGATGAAATAAATGGTCATCGTCATTCTTGATGGACAAACAGCACCAACACCACATACCTAATATATCTGAAAGTGTGGGAAATGTCTTCACTTACTTTTACCACACACGCGAATGCATAATGACAGTGTGGGAAAGAATTCTTTATTTTGCTAACTTTTATATTATACCCGAAGACGCGAAAAGATTATTGACGTACTTATTATATATATATATATATATATATATATATATATATATATATATATATATATATATATATATATATATATATATATATTAGGGCTGCGACTGATTAATTTAAATTTAATAGTTAACATTCGAAAAATTTACGATTAATTAATAGTTAATTTCGATTAAAGCAAAACATTTATAGTCACATAACTCACATTATAGTCGTATTTGTCAAAAATCGAAATAACACTGGATTGTCTTGTTCATATGTCATCTAATAATCAACAATGCAAACAGACGAGTATGTTGACAGTATTTGGTTCAAGTGACGAGCGCGTCTTATTAACAATATAACCTGCAGAGCTGAACAACCGTTCACATGAAAATGGGGTACCCGGTATGCAGAATGATCTTGGCAAGGAATGCCAATTTTGGATATCGATATTCATTAAGTTTCCACCATTGTAGAGTGTCAACCGATTCAGCAGCCTTCTTCTCCAATTCAGACTACATTAGCTTAATACGCTTTTCATTTGGTTCACATATAGTTTCATTGTCAATGCCAGTATCATTCGTTACAGCAGTCTCCATCTGCTCATCATGAACATCAACTGCTATTTGTTGTTCAGTACGTGACCAAGTTCGTTCTTTTGCATCTTTTGACAAACACTTCAGGTATTTATAGCGTGGATCAAGTGCTGTTGCAATCTGAACACTTGTCATATTAGCTACACGTTCACTGAAGTCATTAAAAGATGCTGCCTAATATTTAGCTATGTAGCTCGGATCATCATCGTGTACAGTCATATGCTTTGTCAACGAAGATAGCAGTGGCAATACACAGCTGCATGAAACACAATCTTGACCGCCAAGCAGGACCGTGGTCTGACAGAATAAGTCCAAAACTTTGACATATTTCGAAATCTTCTCCCGATATAAACCTGACAGTTTTGGACCTTTATATTGCTTATTTTCATCTGACATGTAGACAGTTAATGCTTCTCTGGCCTGTAGAAAACTCTGTAGCATAATAAAAAATACTGTTCTATCTTGTTGGTACATCTTGCTGCAGCTTACACTATGGTGACTCAGTACAATTTTGCAACTCAATTGTGTTTGCAGCACTATGTTTAAAATGTCCGACAATTTTTCCACAACCGGTTCATTTGTATAAGTGATGGGAGAAAAAAATTAATCGTTAAAAAAAATTAACTATTAATCGATAAAATCGTTAACTTCTGCAGCCCTTATATATATATATATATATATATATATATATATATATATATATATATATATATATATATATATATATACACACACACACACACATTAATGCGTGGAGAATGTCCTTTTCATCAGTTACTTGTACCATATACCCAATACATATTAATGCGTAGAAAAGATCCTTTATGTGAATTACTTTTACCATTTTCCCAATATATAGTAGTTCGTGGACAAAGCCTTTTACATGAGTTACTTTTACCATATACCCAGCACTACTCTAGGCTTGGATGAGGTCCTTTATATTAGTTACTTTATCATATACACCACATGCCTCAAAGAGTGGAAACTAGTCATTTGCTGTACTTACTTTTCCCATATATTTCATCCGCATCAGGACGCTGAAGAGGTCCCTTACTTTAGTTACATGTAATATATAGCCAATAATACTCTAGGATTGGAAACGTTTGTTTACAATAGTCACTTTCACCATATACCCAATACTACTCTAGGCTTGGAGAAGGTCATTTACATTACCTCATTCATTCATTCATTCATTCATTCATTCATTCATTCATTCATTCATTCATTCATTCATTCATTCAGTAGCATGTCCTGTGCAGAACATCGCTCCCATTACAACCTTCCGGAAAACTTCTCGATCATAAGCAAGGTTCCGCGTATGATACACCCAATTGGAAATCATCCGCCAGATCCTGCACCCATCTTCTCTTTGGCCTTCCTCTGCCTCTCTTCCAAGGCATATACCCCTCCATTATTGTTCTCTCCAAACTTTCGTGACGTTTCAAATGACCAAAATATTTCAATTGTATTTGTTTTATCGTCTTTAATAGCCAACCTTTTCCCATATTTAGCTCTTACAATATTGATGCTTGTGTTCTTTTTTTTTTTAAACCAAGATATTCTTAGAACCCGTCTATAACATTCATATTCTAAGGGATTTATGCGCTGTTTAGCTTGTTTAGTAAGTGTTCAGGTCTCACAGGCGTACGTTGCAAAGGGAAAGATGCAGGCTTTTAAACATCTAATGTTTGTAGTTCTATATGTCCCACTCCACAATTTATTCAGTTGCTTTAGTCTTTGAAGAGCAATAGATATTCGTCTGTTAATTTCCTTCATTGTGTCACCATTGTTGGTAATCAATGACCCAAGATATTCGAAATTTTCAACCACTTCCAATTTTTCCTTAACATATATTTCTTCCTCCATAGTAGTTTTATCTGTATGCATTATCTTTGTTTTTGCATTGTTAAGATATAAGTTGTGGTTGTCACTATTCAATTGTGTTGGTGTTATTAGGTTTTCTATACCATTCTGTGTTGTGGACTAGATTACATTAGTTGCTTTTGCTATATAACCAATACTACTCTAGGCTTGGAGAAGGTAATTTACATTAGTAGCTTTCATCATATATATATATATATAACCAATACTAACCTAGGCTTGGAGAATAATTTACAATAGTTGCTTTCACCATGTATCCAATATATATTAATGCATACTAGAGTGTGTTTGCATTAGTTGCTTTCACCATATACCCAAAACATACACATTGAATATTTGTTATAGAAGAGTATTAAAGATTCATCGGAGGAAAAAAGAATATAAAAATATCTATCCAACAAGAAATCAATATTCGAGATGGGTGGTTTTTAAGACATAAAATTGCGAAAAATGAATTATTTTGGGCATGTGAAAAGATATAAAAGCCCGGGGAAAAGACAACATTGGGGGGAGGTGTATCTGGGAGGAATAGGATAAAAAGACCATATTGTGGATAGATTCGGGATGTGATAGTCTGCCTATGTGGCTGTTCAGTCTGTTATGTCCCATTCTGATTCGCAATAGGGACACCTGGTTTGTTAGATCAAGAGAATGACAGTTGTCTCATTGTTAGTTCAGTTTTAAGAAAAACTTGATACACGTCTACCTCAAATCCAAAAGCTAAATACTAAAACTTCAGTTGACGATATGTGCATGCCAGTGGGCCTCCCCAATGACAAGATACATTCAATATGAAGTTACTATTTCCACTCACCTCTTCCTGGCCTAGAGGTTAGCAACCTTTCTCCGTAATCTCGTATACTCTCGTAGGTAACGTGACGACGGTGAGAATCAGCAGTGGTTCAAATTGCGTCGGTAACTTATGGGGTATGTGAGCCGGCCGCTCAGAAAGCAATGGCAAACTACTGAGCATAATCTTGCCAAAGAAATCAACAATCAGCTGAAAGATGCTGATGTTGACAGCTATGTCCTGTAAAGGATATGCAAACATTGATGTAGTCCTAATACGAGGACCCAATTTTACTTCTAATTGAGAAAAGAAAAGATGAACTTGAATAGAACTTGTCACTGCTATTCCTAATCCTTTAATTTCCATCTAGGCATTGTATTAGCGTCGTTTGTTTGTTTGTTTGTGTGTTTGTTGTTGTTGTTTTTGTTTGTTTGTTTATTTGTTTGTTTGTTTGTTTGTTTGTTTGTTTTTTGAGGGGGGGGGGGGGACAACTTTATTAACCATGCTCAGTAAAGGTCTGCGCTTTCAACAAGCATCAGCTTCGGTTTTTATACCAAGCTGTTTATTTGTCAGCTACATCCTTGACTTTCTTATTGTGTTTCCTGGAGAACTTCCGATTGCTCAAGAACTTGGGATCAACCTCTTAGACTTTGGTCTGTGGATGCTATTAAGAGGGTGTTTGCTATTTTGGTTATGACTGGTATGATTCTTTGACTTTACCATCGTACTTCAAACTCACATCGAAATTCACAACCTCCGTTATCTCACCCTGGTCTGTTGACATTGGAATACCCAAAACCTCTGGAGAAGATGTTACTATATGACTGATCCCTGCCTGTCCGTACGTGATATGCTGAATCATAACACTGTTTAATTCTTCAATGTCTCTCCCCAGACGGGAAGTTTCACTACCGGTTTTTCACAGCCCGCTGGTTTCTTTGTTTGGAGAACATCACCTTCATTGCACCAGGTTTTAAAAACAAAAGCCTTAAAAGTCGAGAGGATCGACTTCACTGCCCCGAGTTTTATCCCGTATGGCTCGGTCCATATGGTAGCCTGCCGAAATCGTAGCACAAAGCACGAAATTCGTAGCTCCAGCGACGACCCCTAAGAGTCTCCGAGAAAAATGGTCTAAACCGAAAGACGTCGCCCGGAATCGAACACATAACCTTCGGAGCACGAGGCAGAGGGCTTGACCACTTCGCCGCGGAGACTCCCCATTGCACCAGGTTTTAACAGCACTTGCCTGCTGGAGGTGCTACTTCGGTAATAGGTCAGGAGGGCAACCTCTAGATCTACCTCACTCTGATAGACACCAGCCCTTTTCAGATCCCAAACGACTTGAACCTCACTGAACTACACTTAAAGGCCACGGTTGTCCCATAGAAGTTACTGCCACTATGGTGTGCGAAGGTGTTACGGACTCGATTCGTAATCCCGTATACCCAGGTTCGAATGACAGCGGTGCTGGTTACTAATGAACGTAAAAACGTGTCCAGGAATCACAAATAGCCAAAATGTTGGGGTTGACTGCTACGTCCTATGAAGGAAATTCAACTAAAAATATGAGGTGGGTTAACCAGTTCCTTTCCTCCTCGCACTTCCCTCACAGACACATGCCTGAACATTATCTGATAGCCATTTGTATGAGGCAGGGTCCACCCCATAGCAATACTGGTAGGGAAACATTATCCTGCCTTTGCTGGGGATTGAACCGGGACAACTATCTTGGCAGACAAGAGCACTAATCACTATACCACAACGGCTCCTATATCGACTTAAGCGCTCCAGAAGATTCACCAAATATCAACCAATCCCATTAGTTTACCATTGAGTGCGTGTTGACATTTCCCTGTGTCTGATACTTCAAATTCACCAAATATCAACCAACCCCATTAGTTAGTCATTAAGTTCCTGGTTACTTTTCTCTTTGTCTGTTACTTCAAATTCACCAAACATCAACCAATCCCATTAGTTAGTCATTATATGTGTGGTTACATTTCTCTTTGTCTGTTACTTCAAATTCACCAAACATCAACCAATCCTAGTAGATAACCAATCCCATTAGTTAGTCATTATGTGTGTGGTTACATTTCTCTTTGTCTATTACAACAGAAATGGACCATGAACAAACAGAACTGGTCTTCTCAGAGCGGCATCGGCCGGAGCCGGCGTGGGAGCCCAAGTACTGTGTTTTCACCACGGACAAGAGGCTGTTCTCTTTCTACCCGACAGAGCAGGTTGGGTTCTCACACAGACAGACAGACAGACAGACAGGCAGACAGACAGACAGACAGACAGACAGACAGGCAGGCAGACAGACAGACAGACAGACAGACAGACAGACAGACAGACAGACAGACAGACAGAAAAGGGAGAAACAATCAAATCAGACAGACAAACAGACAGATACAAATTTACAGATGCTTAGTAAAATGTCACAGCGATAGAATAAACTGATAAAAATAGACAAGGTGTTGCAGAAGAATTTGAATAAACTTTATTACAAGATAGAAGAGAGACATACAGAAAGCGAAAGGAACATTACCAGAAAACTCGTTAAATGAAATTATGAAATGAAATGAAAGCGAAAGGAAAAACAACATGCAATGAAACATAGAGGAGAGATACACTAGAATAAAGAAAACGGTGATGGAAGGTAAACATTTGAAGCAATGTAAATAGAAAAATGAATAATACAAAGGCGGTAACATAATCTAAGCTACGAATGAATGAATGAATGAATGAATGAATGAATGAATAAGCAATTCAATGACTGACACTAAAGAAAAGAAAAATAAAAGGAAAGTATTTTTAGATATAAACAATAAATAATCAAATAAAGACAAGAAGAAGAACGAAATTGATGGAATGAAAGGCATGTATACGTAAAAGCTATGTTTAGAAAGAAAGCATAGATAAAAAATAAGAACATAATAAATATATTAATTATATTAAAAGGCTCATGGGAATACTAAAAGAACAGAGCAAAACTGAATTTAAAATAATTATAAAACAGGTAAAAGTCAAAATAACACAAAAATAAATTAATATAAACAAACAAGCGAAGATATGAAGAGGAAAAAGAAATCAAGAAGAAAAACATATTTTAATAATGTTGAAGATGGTAATGAAGTAGTCAAGATGGTGACAGACACTGGGACATTGAGACAACCAGAAGAAAACTGAAATGTAAGTAAAAGAAGATAAAACATAATGCCCAAAAGGCTGGAAAGAAAAAATTTATTCGTAAGTTCTATGTTTGGCCATATAAGAACAGAATAAATATAAATTGGATACAAATGAACATGGAAATATGGAAAGAACAAAAAAGCAGTGAATTAAAACAATATCAAAGAAGCAGAGGTATTATTAAATTATGGTATTATTAGATGAACTGACATGTTCTCTTCCACGTCGCATTTCTTCCTAGAATAATCTGTCATTGTCATCATATGCCAAGCTGATAAGCTTATGAGATCATGACTCGCCATCTCAAACAATCAGTCAGGTGTATGATTTTATCAGGTTTATGATTTTATCCGGATTATGACAGGTACTCGTGTCGTCTGGGCATTGCTCTCTGTATCTGCCTGCATCTTCTTGCCATTTGCCACTAAGTTTTCAAGTTTTGATTGTTTTTCCACCTGATAACATACCTAACAATCTTAACCGTTTAGATCTAATATATCTAATCAATTTGAGTTCTCGTTGTTGACTTGGGGACTTACATTACAAGTACCTCAGAAATCGGAGTGGGTTCGCCTGATGGTGAAGGATACTGGTCATTTTTTTAAATGTTGCATATCCCTTGCAGGACGTTGCAGTCAACACCAGCATTTTTCAGCTGCTGTTGATGTACTAGGCACGTTTTACGTTCAGTAGTTAGCCATTGCTTTCTGAACGACCGGCTCCCATACCAACACGTTATAACACAACGTGACACGGTCTTCTGCACAAATTGGTCTCGGCTGCATTACGAACGCCTGGTAAGCGGCTCACGAACCACGTTCGCAAGCCTTTGGCCACGGAGACCGGCATACTGGAAATAGGGAAAGCTAATCCACACGCATGTGGTCAACATTTTAGTCCAACTGTCCTTTGTAGGGGTTGAACCCCTTACCTGGGCATCAACACACCGGATGTTTAAGAAATGACATTCTTATCCATTCGGCCAAAGCTGACCTAATGATGACCATTATGATGATTATAAACACTGGACATAAATGACAGCAAACTGACTGTCATCTCCTCTTCTCACAGGTATCCTACCTGCACAATCAGATAGACACCCCACAAGACGACAGACAGCTGGTGTACACAAGACTTGACGGTGGACAGGGATGCTTCCACAAACACTGGGGTTACAGGACCGGCCGTAAAAAACTGGAGCACTCCGATATGTTACATCCACCGTCAGACTCTGACCTGGACAGTTAGTGGCGTTTATTTGATTCATTCATTGATTTTTGTCTAATCGATACATCGATTTCCTTCCTTGTGTGTAATTATTGATTTATTCATTCATTGTTGTGTGCGTTTGTTGGTTAGCAAAATAAATGTCACTTTATTTGCTGTTAATTAGATTTCCCTTTTTAATCTAGTAATTAATTGCTTCACTTTTTTGCATTTATTTAGTTAGTCATTATTCTTCCTTTTAAGGTGCCCGATCACAGACATAATGAATGCAACGCCTGAAATCCCTCTATAATTAGATGTTTTATTGACAATTCCTTTCCCTATTTAATTATTTGTTCCGAGTTGGTTCTATATAATTATTTGCTTCCCGGGTGTTTCTTTTCTTGGTTTTAGACAAGGACTTCTGCAGTTGAGTAGTTCTATCCATCCATCACGTGCCATGCCGGTAAGCGTGGGCGGTCATGTTTTGCCATCTCACTCGATCACCAGAGTCGTGGATCAGCTCCGTATTTCTGTCTCGACCATGCCAAGAGGCCAAGCCATCCAGGTATTTGCTTCTCGGTCTTCCCCTTGATCTGCTCCCTTCGATCTTACCAGTTGTCACCAAGTTCTCCAATTCATTTCTTCTCATAACATGCCCAAAAATGTTGACTGTCTACGTCTAATGTCTCTAATCAGTTTACGATCTTCATTTGTTTCTTGTAGGACCTGTTCATTGGTCTTTCTGGCTGTCCATGGTATTCTTTACATTTTCCTCAGAAACCACATTTCCACAGCCATCAGATGTTTTTCAGCTTGACTGCTTATTGTCCTAGTTTCACATCCATATAAAAGTACAGGTTCTATGTAGCACCTCAACACTCTTGTTCTCGTATCAATTGATATCTTTTTATTGGTCAGTATGTTTTTCATCTTGCTAAAGGCTACTTTTGCCATGGTGATTCTTGATCTAATCTCTTCAAGGCATCTCCCATCAGATGTTATTACTGTTCCGAGATAATTGTACCTATTCACTTGTTGAAGAATATTCCCATTTACTTGTATATTGCATTGTGGTATTTCGTTCTTCCTAGTGACGACCATGCCGGCTTCGTGGCTTAGAGGTTATGACTTTTCTCCGTACTCTCGTATACTCTCGTCGGTGAAGTGATGACGGTGAGAATCAGCAGTGGTTCGAATCGCATGTCGGTAACTTACGGGGTATGTGAGCCGGCCGCTCAGAAAGCTATGGCAAGCTACTGAGCGTAATCTTGCCAAGAAATCAACATACAGCTGAAAGATGCTGGTGTTGATAGCGATGTCCTGTAAAGGATATGCAGAAAAAAAAAAAAAAAAGTGACGACCATAATCTGTGTCTTTTTACAATTTAATTTTAACCCAAGTTGTTCACTGTGTGTAACAACCGCATCTGCTAAATGTTGCAGGTCCTGTTCATTGTCTGCAATCAAGACTATCATCTGCATATCTACTGTTATTGGTGCATCGTCCCCGAATGTAATTCTATATATAGTGATAAATAATACTTTTGGCATCTCTAGCATTCTCATGTGTTTACTAAAGTTGTTCGATTTTGACAAGCTAAACAATATAAGTACGTATTAATTAATAAATCTAATTCAGTATAAAATGAACTTTATAGGTACGCCATGCCAGTAACGTACAAAGATTATAAATACACACACTGTGGGGATAGCACACTTTATACACATTCACTGTCATTATAGCACGCACTTTATTTGTAGACATTGCCAGTATAGCACAAACACTATAAACACACACGCTGTCTGTATATCAACATCATCATCATCATGCGCCATGCCGATAAGCGTGGGCGGTCATGTATCGCCATCTCACACGATTACCTGATTTGTGGATCAATTCCGTGCTCTTGTCTCGACCATGTCACGTGGCCAAGCCATCCAGATGTTTACTTCTTTGTCTTGCCATTGTTTTTTTCTCCTCAATCTTGCCAGCTGTCACCAAGTTCTCTAGTCTATGTCTTCTCATAACGTGTCCAAAAAGTTCTGACTACGTCTAATTTCTCTAATAAGATTACTGCATTCATCTGCTTCTTGTAGGACACGCTCATTTGGGTGTTTATTATGTCTGTCCATTGTATTTCTTTGCATTTTCCTCAGAAACTACATTTCCACAGCCATTAGATGTTTTTCAGCCTGCCTGCTCATTGTCCACGCTTCACATCCATACACAAGTACAGGTTCTGTGTTGCACCTCAACATTCTTTTTCTCGTTGCAAATAACATCGTTTTATTGGTCGGTATGTTTTCCATCTTGCCAACTGCTACCTTCGTCATAGCGATTCTTATTCTAATATCTCTTCATGGCACATCCCATCAGATGTAATGACTGTTCCGAGATAGTTGTGCCGATTGCCTTGTGTAAGAATATTCTCATCTACTCGTATATTACATTGTGGTATTTCTTGTGTTTTCTTTCTAGAAAATACCCGAAGTTGTCAATATATCAGAGTTGTCCTTTCATCATAGAAAATACACCAAGTTATCAACATATCAGAGTTGTTCTTTCATTATAGAAAATACACCAAGCGGTCAATATATCAGAGTTGTCCCCTCATAATAGAAAATACCCGAAGTTGTCAATATATCAGAGTTGTCCTTTCATCATAGAAAATACTCAAAATTTCAATATATTAGAGTTGTCCTTTCATCATATAAAATACCCGAAGTTGTCAATATATCAGAGTTGTCCTTTCATCACAGAAAATACATCAAGTTGTCAGTATATCAGAGTTGTCCTTTCATCATAGAAGATACACCAAGAGGTCAATATATCAGAGTTGTCCTTTCATCACAGAAAATACCCGAAGTTGTTAGTATATCAGAGTTGTCCTTTCATCATAGAAGATACACCAAGAGGTCAATATATCAGAGTTGTCCTTTCATCATAGAAAATACTCAAAATTTCAATATATTAGAGTTGTCCTTTCGTCATAGAAAATACCCAAAGTTGTCAATATATCATAGTTTTCCCCCATCATAGAAGATATATCAAGTTGTCATTACATAAGAGTTGTCCTCTCATCACACAATATTCATCAAAATGTGAATGTGTTAAAGGAACTCTCCAAACACAAAGGGGGAAAAAACACATACAACAAACTGTGAATATGGCGCAAACTCTCCATGTACAATACAAATTAGAGCCGTGTATTGTATTACAGCTGTAATCTACACAAAGCTGTGCATATATAGCACATGCCCTTCAGGTACAACACAGACAAGAAACGATGAAAATATGTGAGATGTCCTTCAATTATAGCACACACAACATGTTGAGAATATGTGATATTTGTGCACTTTGTGCACTTATGAATGGCGGAAAGCAGTAATTATGACAACGGCAAACAATTGCTTTTGCTGAGAATGTCTTGTCCTGATTTGCCCAGCAGCTTGCCGATATTTGTCTGCCGTTGAATCTTATTGGGATTTTGTTAGTGTTTCCTCTGGTATCTAACCTGACACTACGGCCACCGAGATCCCATACCTTTGAAGAATACCTCTTATGTTATCAATCCATCTGCACAAAGGTCTTTATGAAGCCTTAAAACCAAACATTTTACTGTTGTCGGAAACAGGGGCTGGGCTACATTCACATGCTAAGACCGACTCCATTTTCTTTATCTTTATATGTTATTTACATTATATTGATTACATTATGCGATTTTGCCCGTGTGAATGTTTCTAGTAGTTATTTGTGAGAACACTTGTGACTTTTCATGATGCATCTCAGTTCACAAGATGTAAGTACAAATCGATGGCTAGATTCGTCTGCTACAGATGGAATCAAGAACCCACTTGGGTATTAGCAAGAAAGATCGTGACACAGTACGAAGCAGATGTGTATTTAATCATTTAGCTACTTGAACTATAAGTAGCAACACGCTTAGATTTATTTCTGGGGAAGACGGAGCACACATAGACATGTCCGGGGTGCTGGACGTCGGTGTTTTATGACAAATTCTAACAGGCTGTGAACTTCCTCTATGGCGTTCTGGTCAGAGGCCATGTTTGTACAAAATACAAATTTCAGATGTGTGTGCCCTTGTGTGCCTTGTGTGTGCCCTTGATAGATAATGTCAGTGTGGTACAATGGGGAGACAGAGTTGTAAAAATGGCAAATCATAGAAGGTCTTACTGGGTAGGATGATGTAACAGTGTATACTTTCGGATTGGTGTCCTGGGAGTGAGCCATAGGAATGGAGCTTCACAGTTAAACAGCGTGGGAATATACCAAGTGGAGCATATTAAAACACGGCATTCAGCATGAGAATGGAAGGACAGGCGGCCATTGCGGCTGCATCCGAGATGACTTGCGGGGACTACGTGCAGTAAGGCAGCTATTATAGCTTACTCTCACTCGGTGTTTGGATGGTTCGGTTATGAACATAAACGACTGACACATGTTTATTCGTCACACCTACAAGAGAACTTACTGTCCGAGCCATCCCGGGGTAGGTGGGAATAAAACGTCCGATTCGCAGGCCACTGGTTCTATAGGTTATCATACTTTTCGGTATCTTCTCAGGTAGACGGAACACATATGGACATGGCCCAAGAGTGATTCTATCAGTGTTGGATGACAAATGTTGGTTAATACTCGCTTAACAATGCTGTTTATGAATACTCGTTTGCTTTCCACTGTAATCTCGGAATGTTTAAGCAGTGATGATAACTACAGGGTGACCAAAAATATAAAAAAATAAACACAAAACCAACAAATCTTTCAATAATTTAGAAAGTTTTGGGCATCATTGGGACGACGCAGAAGATTGCATCGAGATTAACAGTAGTTCTAGCAAGACGGGGGCCACCCCATATACATCAAATGACTCTCTATTCTGGTTGAGATAGCTATTTCGGCATGAAGTGTGACATGGAGTGGGCACCGCATTCACCTGACTTGAACTCCCTAGATTTTTATATATGGGGGTAACTCAAGGAAAATGCCTACCAGAACAATCCTCAAACTATTGGTGAACAGTAATCACAGCAAAGATCAGGAAATCCCCACAAAGGAATGCGGTCGAGTAATTGACAATTTAGCGCAACGTATGCAAGTGTGCATCCAATGCTGCGGAGGCCATTTGGAACATATTTTGGAAAGAAGATAACTTGTATGCAAAGTGACTGAAGTAACTGAAACTTTTGGAAATGATTGTTCACAGACTGAAGTTTACGTTCACCAAATTTCAAGAAATTTGCTTGACCTTCATAGGAGTTAATAAACATTTATGGATTCTTTTTTTTTAATAATCACCCTGCAGACTGTATGTGTGCTAGGTTGTTGATATCTGCTTTATTTAATACTGATATTTTGAATTAACTACAATGAAATATTATAATCGCCAGGCACCTCGCTAGATAGCTCAAGAGATGGCACTCCAACGAGAGAAGTGAAGAAAATATTTCCCGTGAAATCTTCTGAAGATTTCAACAAAAGTTTTGCAGGTAAGAACATCCCTCCATCATGGCTTTCTTATACCTTATTGTTATGATAACTGCTGGAAGGGCCTTCGCTTAGAGACAGGGTCGGAGTATAGCATGCTCTTTAGCTGTTATAACCTTTACTATCCTTAGTTAGGAGCATAATAAATACACTTACTCTCTCTCTCTCTCTCTCTCTCTCTCTCTCGATATATATATATATATATATATATATATATATATATATATATATATATATATATATATATATATATATATACACACACACACACACACACTAGCTGACCCGGCCCTGCTTCGCCCAGTCCCTGGCGGGGATCTATCTATCTATCTATCTATCTATCTATCTATCTATCGACGAGGAGGGGGAGGAGGAGGAAGAGGAGGGAGGGGGAGGAGGAGGATTATAACGCATATGCCTGTAGATAACTGTAGCGAAAAGTTCCACCTATTTGAGAAATATGCAACAATTTTACATATATAGCAATGCTATTAAAGGTTATGTCCCCTCGCTATATATAAATTATAATGTAAATTAAAATATTAAATAATATTAAGTAAATAACTGTTTGTACACTAACAAACTATGACACTTGGCAGCACCGGAATGAGAAGAAGACGTGTAGAAAATTTCATCTCAATCGGATGGACAGTTCGCGAACGCATAAATAACATACAGACAGACAGACAGACATTGTATTTTATATATATAGATAATGTAAAGTCTCACTAACTTTGTATGTAGAAAACATTTGAAAAATGAAGTACACGATGTCATCAAAAATTGCGGTGCACAGTCCATCTTGAAGAAATATGCAACGAATAGTTGTTGTCTGCTGGAGTAATTCTTTGCACTCCAAACATAGTGGTGTTATCAATTTTTTTTTTTTTTGCAGAAGGTATTTGACAATGTGAAGAGACGTGTACATGTCTTGAAGACCGTGGAGGACATTTCCAACACCTGCTATAATAAATACCTTATCGGTACTTTCCAGCTTCCCCAAAACAGCGTTAGATCATATCAGTGACTATTGTACTAATTTAATGAATTGTTAGCACATGTTTAATGACATCATGTACTTCATTTTTCAAATTTGTTCTATATACAAAGTGTAGTGAGACGTTACAAACACATAGTGCAGAAGAAGAAGAAGAAGAAGAAGAAGAAGAAGAAGAAGAAGAAGAAGAAGAAGAAGAAGAAGAAGAAGAAGAAGAAGAAGAAGAAGAAGAAGAAGAAGAAGAAGAAGAAGAAGAAGAAGAAGAAGAAGAAGCAGAAGAAGAAGAAGAAGAAGAAGAAGAAGAAGAAGAAGAAGAAGAAGAAGAAGAAGAAGAAGGTAGGATGAAAAAGAATGGAAGGAAGGAAGGAAGGAAGGAAGGAAGGAAGGAAGGAAGGAAGGCAGGCAGGCAGACAGGCAGGCAGGCAGGCAGGCAAGCAGGCAGGCAGGCAGGCAGGCAGGAAGGAAGGAAGGAAGGAAGGAAGAAGGAAGGAAGGAAGGAAGAAGAAGATAGAAAGAAGAGGAATGAAGGAAGAAGAAGAAAGAAGGTAGAAATGGGAGAAGGAAGAATAATAATAAAGAAGAAGGACGAAGAAGAAGATTGGCACCAGAGTTTGTCTATTCCCCTAGAGTGCATGGTTCATCTCTCTTGATGATATTTTCTATCAGATAAGGTGGAGGAGCGCAGACGGGAGAGCTTCCCCCAGGAAAATTCCAGTAATGAGAATCTAAACTCAATCACTGCAACGTTCAAGCTAGTGGTAAGTGAGCAGTTTACATAACAATGGAGTCATATCATTGACATTACCCACCCACTCATCTACCTGTGTGTCTATACAGTAATACAACATCACATCGTCTGGCCACCGACACACCATTTTAATCTGTCTGTCTGTCTGTCTGTCTGTCTGTCTGTCTGTCTGTCTGTCTGTCTATGTTTATGTCTATATATCTACCTGTCTATCTATCTATCTATCTATCTATCTGTCTGTCTGTCTGTCTGTCTGTCTATGTTTATGTCTATATATCTACCTGTCTGTCTGTCTGTCTGTCTGTCTGTCTGTCTGTCTGTCTGTCTTGTCTTGTCTGTCTGTCTGTCTGTCTTATCTACCTGTCTGTCTGTCTATGTTTATGTCTGTCTGTATGTCTGTCTGTCTGTCTGTCTGTGTTTATGTCTATATATCTACCTGTCTATCTGTCTATCTGTCTGTCTGGCTGTCTGCCTACTAACATGCATTCCCCTCTTTCAGTCTTTTCATCTATCCGCAAGGCTGTCTACCTGTCTGAATGTATGCATGTTTTTTTTTTCTATATATATTTATGTATGTCTGTTTTTCTCTTTGCATCTGCCCTTTTGTCTGCCTCTCTGTCCGTGTATTGTTTTAATGCCTCTTTTATTGCCTCTCTAATGTATATATCTCTCGATTTACTTTATCAACATTGTCTTTCTATTCAACAGTCTGCCTGCCTGTCAGCTTCCCTGCCTGTCTGTCTGCTGTCTGCCTACTTATCGGCCAATCTGCCTGCATGCCTGCGTGTTAGCTTGTCTGTCCGCCTGTCAGCCTGTCTGCCTACATGCCTGCTAGTCAGCTTGCATGTTTGACTGCCTGCCTACCAGCCTGCCTGCCAGCCTGTCCGTTTGTCGGTTGTGTATCTGTCTGCCATCCTATCTATCTATTAGCCTGTCTGTTTGGTTGCATGTCTGTCTATGTTTTTTTCAAAACTGAGAGGGAAGACCATCATCATTATCATCATGTGCCATGCCGATAAGCGTAGGCGGTCATGTTCTGCCATCTCACTCAATCACTAGAGTCGTGGATCAGCTCTGTGTTCTTGTCTCGAACATGCCACGTGGCCAAGCCATCCAGGTATTTACCTCTCGGTCTTCCCCTGGGTCTCTTCCCTTCGATCTTGCCAGTCGTCACCAAGTTCTCCAATTCATTTCTTCTCATAACATGCCCAAAAAATTTTGACTGTCTACGTCTAATATCGCTAATCAGTTTACGATCTTCATTTGTTTCTTGAAGGACTTGTTCATTGGTTTTTCTGTCTGTCCATGGTATTCTTTGCATTTTCCTCAGAAACCACATTTCCATAGTCATCAACTGTTTTTCAGCTTGACTGCTTATTGTCCACGCTTCACATCCATACAAAAGAATAGGTTCTATGTAGCACTGCAACACTCTTTTTCTCGTTCAATTGATGTCTTTTTATTGTATGTTTGTCATCTTGCAAAAGGCAACCTTCGCAATGGCAATTCTTGTTCTAATCTCTTCAAGGCATCTCCTATCAGATGTTATGACTATGCCGAGATAACTGTATCGATTCCCTTGCTTAAGAATATGCCCATTTACTCCTATATCAAATTGTGGTATTTTCTTCTTCCCAGTGACGACCATAATCTGTGTCTTCTTAATATTGAGTTCTAACCCTAGTTGTTCACTGTGTGCAACAACCGCATCTACTAAATTTTGCAGGTCCTGTTCATTGTCTGCAATCAAGACTGTATCATCTGCATATCTAATGTTATTGATATATCGTCCCCCAATGTTGATTCCTTCCATATCTTCTATATTTCTGAAAATATTTTCACTGTACAGGGAAAAAAGATCTGGAGACATTACGCATCCCTGTCTCACGCCTCTTTTAATAGGCTGATATTGACCTACATTGTTATCAGTTTTGATGGCAGCTTGTTAATTTGTAGATCTTCAGGCATCCTTATCATGTTGACATGCCTCACTTTATCGAAAGCCTTTGTGTAGTTAATAAAGCAAAGATATATATCTTTGTTTACTTCTATAGAACGTCCAATTACTGTTCTCAGTATATACACATCATTTACTGTGCCCTTGCCTTCTGCAAACCCACATTGTTCTTCTCCTATTTCGGGTTGTATTTTCTTCCTGACGCTTTGCTTGATAATTCTCATCAGAATCTTCGTGATGTGGCTCATTATACTAATTGTTCGATGTTGATCGCATTAGAAGGCTCTTGATTTCTTCGGGACTGCAATACATATAGAATTGCATAATTCAGGAGGTATATCTCCAGTTTCGTATATTGCGTTCAGCAGTCTGGTGACTTGGTCTATTCCATATTCTTCTAAGGCATTGATCATGTCTATTGTGATGCTATCTGTACCCGGGGTCTTGCCAGTTTTCATATGGTTAAGAGCATTCTGAACTTCCATCTTCAAAATTGATGGTCCTTTATTATTATTCCGCCGATCATGTTCGTCTCTTGTATCATCATATTCAACCTGACAATCTGACCTCGCATGTAAAATCTGATCGTTTTCTATTATGATTTTGCCATCTTTGGTTTTTAGGCAACCCGTTGATGTGTGTGTTCTTTTGTTAGTGATGTTATTAATTCTTTTGTGCATTAATTTGGTATTCCGGGTGTTGTGTTGGTTTTCAATTTCCTTGTAATTTTTCTCAAGCCATGTTTCTTTTGCCTCTTTGCACAGCTTCCTAATTTTCCTGTGAATCTCTTTATATTTTTCCTTGTTATTTTTGTTATTCCTCCTTATGTCCATGAGTTTTAAGATGTCTTCTGTCATCCATATTTTGCGTCCTATTATCTTTAATTTTGGGATGGTTGTTTCTGCAGCTTGGTTGACTGATTTCTTTACTATTTCCCATTGGTCACTGACGTCTTGAAATAATATTTCCATATCGGACAATGCATTGAATCTGTTCTTTACCTCTACGTTGAATTTATCTTTTATTTCGTCACTCTTCAGTGCCTGTAGATCAAATTGTGTGTTTCTTGGTGGTGAATATTTGACTTTCTTTAATTTTATATGCAAATTGCTTAAGATTAATCTTAAAGTCTTAATCTTAAATTAAGGGCAGACCAGGAGAACATTAAATCAGATAGCAGTGGGAACGATTAGTAGTATGAGTTTTTGCTGGCTGTTGACTGAGGGGACGGAGCACGTATGGGAGTATCCTGAGTGCAGTGATGTTGGTTCTTAACTCAACTCAACTCAACTCAACTCTTTCTATGTTTACTGCATTTATGTATATACACCCCCATCTATTGTTCCATAATTTTCTTTCTTATTCTGCGCAGAACTTCTTCATAAAAAAAGGATTTAAAACTAACACGAGGAGTGCTAGCAAGTCGGAGAGAAAGGGTTCAATGCCAACACCAACAGAGCCCAATGCGTATGTACATTCTCTGTTGTAGTTCTGTGTATACTTTCCGTATTCACGCACATGAACAGCTCTACGTCGGTTTTCTTATCGTAAACCTGATCCTAATGTCTAGTCCGTCCTGTAATCCCTGCTTCTTTCTTCTACTTCTACCAGCGCCAAACAATAAATTTGTGTTTATTTATGAACTGTCACTATCTTACTCCAGGTTGGGGGTTGAAGCGTGGGGTTAACATCCCCACCTTTGTAAAAACCTTTCTTTGTTACGAAACAAATACATGAGCCTCGATATCGGACTGACTTCTGGGTACAATCTTCAACTGCTCCAACATCATAAGGGAAGAAATACAAACTAGAATCAACTCTGGAAATAAGATATACTATGCACTACAACATCTACTAAAATCAAAGGCGCTATCTCGTAACACCAAAATCACAATATACAAAACACTGATCAGACCAGTTGTGCTGTATGGCTCTGAAACCTGGAGTACAACGAAAGGAGACGAAGCCTTGTTACAAACCTTTGAGAACAAAATTTTAAGACGCATCTTTGGACCCATTAGGGATACACAAAGTGGAGAGTGGAAAAGAAGAAGTAACAAAGACATTTATGATTTGTTTAAGTCCCCGCTAATCACTGGTATCATGAAGGCTAATAGACTACAATGGCTGGGGCATATAGAAAGAATGGAAGATAATAGGGAAACAAAACTCGCTTACACTCAGGAAATAAATGACCGTAGACCCCGAGGTAGACCAAGAAGGCGGTGGAGAGATAATATACATACAGACCTACAAGCACTTGGAATCAACGACTGGCAAGAGAAGGTCCACCAGAGAGACGAATGGAGACAGATTGTATTTGCAGCAAAGAACCTCAATGGCTCGGAATGCTGAAGAAGAAGAAGACTATCTTACTAGGCTCAAATATCTCCCCAATTGATTTTCTGTGTAATACGTGTACAACATTGGAATCGACCAATTATTCCTTTTGTTTAAATGTTTGTTAGTATAATGGGCACAGCATTACGGTCCGATTGTGTTTGTGTACTTGTTTTCTGACCTCTGCTGGTTTAATATAAAATTCTGAGACATATAGTGCTATTTAAAAGGTTAGAAGATACGAATTCTGTTCATATTCCATAGTTGTGGGTTAATGGGGACGATAGATTTGTCTAACGAAGACACCATTGCGGGTTCTCTTGTTGGCAATTCGTCGAAGTACACATTATGATGTGGCAGGTTCGAATCCCGGTCGGTAATTATAGCTTTCAGTTTGTATGTTGTCTACTGCGTCCTCTAATCCCTACTTCCTTCCTCTATTTCTGTGAGCGTCAAACATTACACGTATGTTTATATGTGAACTGCCTACAAATGTTGAGTTGCCTACCACCAGAAGCGCACTGCCACATTGGTATATACGTTCGGTTACTCGATTTGCTAATATATTTTTTAAATCCTTCTATCTGGGGTTTGAAAACATGATCAACGGGCCGTCAGGCCCAAGCTAAATAAAGAGTTATGGGTGTTTGTACTGTGATTCAGTGGTAGCACATGAAATAGTCTGTCAGTTTTCGCTTAATTTAATCTATGGAAGGCCTACAGCTGGCGTGGATGCCAGCCTGCGGCCTGTCGTTTGTTGAATTGTCTGGGCTAAATGTTAACTTAGTTCAATACACTGGCATTGAGGACGCTTCAAGCATGGGAAAAGCTTGATCGGTACTTTTGCTTTCTTTCACCCCAAACAAAAGGGAATCCCAGGGTATGACGTCACATCCAGGGGTTCCCTGTGTTGTGCCGAACATTCAGGGGGTTTCCGTGTGTTGCGCCGTAGCTCAGTGCGCAATTCTATGCGGCGGCGGTGGTGCGCTATTCTTTCACTTTCCGATTAGGGTTAGGGTTAGGGGGGTACTTCAATTTTAATTCACCGCAACAAAGAAGAATCCCTTCGAGCCTCATTTGCATCAATTGAAACGCACTGACACGCACTCCACCCGAACACAGAGGAGATCACCGTCGGCGCTAAATATAGCTGGTGACTCTAAATATAGCTGGCAAAGTTTGTTTGGGGTGAAAGAAAGCAAAAGTACCGCTTGATCTATTGTTATAAGCTTTTTGACTAGACTTGTTTTCCTGACTCGGCATCATAGTACCATTTCCACGGCGGGCTGTGTTGCAGTGTTATCCTTCCCCTCCTCAAGTGCAGATAAGAGTAAGGTGTGAAAAATCATTACTGATACTTCACACATAGGCAGAGGCCTGTTATAATGTAACCAGGGTACGACTGAGCACATCATATAATAACTGAGACTAAGGCTTGGTAACGTTTCCTTCACATGGTTTAGGTAGTGCATTGTCAGCAGACTGCAATCCATTTCCCAGAGAGAATCGTTTGTGTGTGTGTGTATATATATATATATATATATATATATATATATATATATATATATATATATATATATATATATATATATGTGTGTGTGTGTGTGTGTGTGTATGTGTGTCTCGCGTGTACTGGACCCTTTGCGTCTTGGCAGACGATAGTTATTGTGCTTCCAAAAAAGGCATAATAACCTCATCATAGCACAAAGTCTGGACTGTAATGAAGAGACCATGTGTTGCCAATGCAGCATGATCCCTCTCTTGGTCTGCCTGGTTTACTCCAGAGGTAAGGTGACACCAATCCATCTGGTATAACTAGTAGGAATAATTAGATGATACATGTTTGTGTAGTATTAATGTTTAGTCATATTTGCTGAAGTAAACCTGTTTTCTCAAATGTCCTGAACCGAACAGGTTTCGTTTTAATATTAATCATCATCATCATCATCATCATCATCATCATCTTCCACTTCTGCCGTCAAGCGTCGTGGGGAGGAATAATTTAATATTAATACATTTTAATAATTCATGTTTTTCTTTAGATCTGTTTGTGTTGTTCCTGATGAAGATTAGCATAATCGAAATGTCATTCCCTGTATCGTAGTATACTTACATCTATCCGCGGTTGTTTGTTCGGAATAATGGCGGCCGGCTTTGTCGCAGAACTGACTAGTTTGCCTTATGCAGTAATGTGTGGCTGCTGGTTTTCTAGTGACTGCTGCTTCCATCGACGATTAACTGTATTTTTCGTTGAGGACTTTTGTGTTGGCATTCTAGCGGCAGCATTATGCACAGTGTACCAGTGCGGGTTGTTGGTTTGTCAAGACTCCTGTCTGTTCCACTTTTCACATAGGGCAGAGAGGAGCATTTCGTGTGATATTTATTGGCACAGGAACGGAACATAATGGGGACGACCCGTTGCCGTGAAGTTGGAACCGAGACTAATGAAAAAACTAGTCGTATACTTATTTTTATTTTATTATGCTTATTTTGTAATTTTTGTGGAAATCCCCCGTGTAATTTATGTTTACCATAGTGGAGTTGGTTGTAAGACCTGCAAGTACGGTCGGAAGATAAAAACAACTCCAAATGAAGTTTTGCCATCTCACTCGACCACCAGAGTCATGGATCAGCTCAGTGTTCTTGTCTCGACCAAACAAAGTGTCCAAGCCATCCAGCTATTTACTTCTCTACCCTCCCCTTGTTCACTTTCCCTCGATCTTGCCTGTTGTCACCAAGTTCTCCAATTTATTTCTTCTCATAACGTGACCAGAAAAGTGTGATTGTCTACGTCTAATGTCTCTAATCAGTTTACGGTTTTCATTTGTTTCTTGTAGGACTTGGTAATTGGTTTTTCTGTCTGTCTATGGTATTTTTGCATTCTCCTAGAAACCACATTTCCAAACCCATCAGATGCTTTTCATCTTGTCTGCTCGTTGTCCGCGCTTCACATCCATACAAAAGCACAGGTTCTATGTAGCACCTCAGCAATATTTTCTTGTTGCAAATGACATCTTTTTATTGGTCAGTATGTTTATCGTCTTGCAAAAGACTGCCTTCGCCATGGCGATTCTTGTTCTTATCTCTTCAAAGCATCTCCCATCAGATGTTATGACTGTTCCTAGATAATTGTACCCATTCGCTTGTTTAAGAATATTCCCACTTACTAGTATATTACATTGTGGTATTTCCTTCTTCTTTGTGACGACCATACATGTGTCTTCTTACAATTTAATTCTAATCCAAGTTGTTCACTGTGTGCAACAATTGCGTCTACTAACTGTTGCAGATCCTGCTCATTGTCTGCAATCAATACTGTTTCATCCGCATATCTATTGTTATTGATGTTATGTCCCCCAATGATGATTTCTTTCATATCGTCAACATGTCTGAAAATACTTTCACTGTACAGGAAAAAAAAAGATCAAGATACATTATACATCCCTGTCTCACTCCTCTCTTAATAGGCTGATATTGACCTACTTCATTACCATCTTTATGGCAGCTTGTTGTTTCCAATATATGATTTTTATGAGTCTAAGGTTGTTCTCGCCGGTCTCCCTGGCGTAGTGGTTAAGGACGTTGTTCGTAATCCCGTATACTTTCGTACGAAACACAACTAAGCGAGATTCGGCAGGGGATCACGTCACGTTGGTTACTTATGAATGTATGTGAGCCGATCGTTCAGAACTACTGAACGTAAAACTTGCCAAGACATCAACAGCAGTCCTGTAAAGGATATGCGAAAAAAAAGGTCTTTCCCTCAATTTGCTGATCTGCAAGCATCTCCTTCATGTTGACATGTCTTACTTTATCAAAAGCCTTTGTGTAGTCAATAAAGCAAAGATGTAAGTCTTTGTTTACTTCTATAGAATGTTCAATTAATGTTCTCAGTACATGAGATATGCACAGACATGTATTCAACCAGCGAAGCATACAATCAGATGAAGAGATAACAATATTCTCGACACTCTAACATTCTTGGTTATCACTCTCTCACTCCATCTCCACTTGGCAACACCATTATCTTTCTCCACTTAACCCGTTGATAAATGATGTATTCGTTTTACACACCAAAATTTGACTCCAGCACACGTTGCACCACAAGCGTCTAAGGGTCATTATTGTCACTGTGATATAATAAAACGTCCTTACCCTTTCCTATTTATTGACTCCCTTAAAAATAAACAACCCCTTACAATTACTGTTTAAGTAACTTACTTAATGTAGGAGAAAATAAAACAGCGATAGACTGACCGGGTCAGCTTAATTTATTTGGCTTTATTTTGGCCTGCGTACCTGGCCAACAGTCGTCGACGGATTGAAAAACAAAGAATAAAGTAGCCATTTTGGTCAGTACTACATCATCAGTCGACTCGACGCGCTATCGAGATCAAGTCGCTTTATCGGTTAACGCAGAGGATGCCTCGCGTTAAAAGTGCCGCGCAGAGACATGCGCTCTATGCAGCAGGGAAGAAGAAGGGAGAGGCGAAGAAGAATGCTGCGACTGCTGTGCTCGTTTCTTCAAACAGCAGCAGTCCTGCACCGACATCAGCTGAAAACGTTCCCGTCGCAGAAACCATAAATACAGCCAGCAGCAGCCGGGAAACTATCAACACCAAGGAGATGCAGCCCAATATACCGGAGACCTCCACACGGGAGGAAACAACTACTACTATAGACTTCACCGGCAAAATACTACTGAAGCAGACAAGCGTGGGAGAAGCTAAACTGACGGCGCTACCAACAGACAAGATAATCAGTCTGTTGGAAAACGAGCTGGGAAGAAACAGCATCGGCCAGTTGCGCAAGACATCGGATGGAATAGTGGTCACCATCAACAAAAAACCAAAGACCACAGCACTTCTACAGCAAATATCACAAGAAGAGAAAGCCGTCATCAAGCTTCACCATGGCATACTACTGGAAGCCGCCCGGCACAACTCGATCAAAAGATGGGTCATCAAACGAGTCAAGACCCATCTCACCAACGACCAGATCAGGGAGATGCTAACAAGGGAGAACCGCACGATCAAGATCACCAGTGCTGAGCGGATCATCGGGAAAAACAACATACCCTCCACAGTTGTCGTCGTAACATCGGAGGGCCGATTGATCCCTCAATACATTATATGGGACAAGAAAGACCAAGTACCAGAGCCCTACATTCCGAGAGTGCTGCAGTGTTCCAAGTGCCAGAAGTTTTGGCACACCCGTGCCACCTGCAAGAGTGATGTGGAGGTGTGTAGGTACTGCTCTGGTCCCCATCAATATAGTCAGTGCCAGCATGCCAAGAACGACTCGGACTTCAGGAGGCCGAACACCAACAGAAAGTGCGCCAACTGCCTCGGCAACCACGGCGCCAGGTACCTCGGCTGCCCCTGCCATCAAGACAGCAAAGAAGCTATGAAAATCGCCATCAAGTCTAACTTGCCATATAAGGAGGCCAGGAGGCAGTACGAGGCGACCAACCGACTATCCAAAAGCGACAAAGCACAACTGGAAGGCCAACTGAAGGACCTGAGAACACAGTTCAAAAGCATGGAGGAAGATAAAGACAAGACGCAAGAAACCCAGATAACGGCAGTTCAGCGCATACTGGACGAACTGAAGCAAGTCCAGCAGAAGATAGAGCAGGATGTCGCTCGAATGACCGCCATAAAAGCTGAAACTGACGAAACTCTATCGAGAATTCAAGAAGAAAGAGCAAAAACAGAAGAAACGCTGAAACAAATCCAGGAAGAAAGAGACCAGATAGAACTACTCAAATCACAGAAAGAACCAGAAGATGCAAAGATCCAAACAGAAGACGAAGCACAAGAAGAAGAAATTGAAATCGAACTGGATGAGAACGGCTACCCAGACCAAGAGCAATTCAGTAGGGCATTTGCGAATCGCTCCACGCCAAGATCGAACCATCGAGACGACAGACGAACGGGAAGGTTCGAAGACAACCCAAGACGGGGTAGGAGGAGGAACCACAGGTGGAACGACGACTGGTAGACTCCCTGAAGGAAACAGCACCATATGACGGGGTGGGTACACAATAACTCCAGGCCTCAACAAGTGCGCGACTCTGCCCAGACATGTAACACTTCAAGACAGGAACGAACAAAATCAGCCAATCAGAAACCAGGAAGCCGAAAACAAGCAGCCCGATCTACGAACGAATCAAAACAAGTCACACAATAAAGGACCCAACTACAACCAAACCGATATAGGCGGTTGAACGGGACCATTCGTAACTAAGAACGGAACGGAACGGAAGTACTACACAAAGAGCAGACATGTAAAAGTTTCTCGGTGTGGGAACAAGGCAATGTTGCCTTTTAAAACCATCACTCTCTTCAGCTATTGGTATGTTATATCTACATTATTAAGATGTATTTATGTATTACATAGACAAGTATGTTTAATTAAGAATTAGAATAATAAGTCAACAATTCTCTTAAACCAGGCTGGATGATGTTTACCAATGAAACACATGTGGGCGCCACGCTGTAATTTTTCCTATGTTTTACAATTTCAAATCCTTATGTTAAAATCTTTTATAGGCATTATGAACTTATATCTAACTAATAGTGCTTATAACCTAGAAATATTATGTGTACCGTAAAGTATCAAACTCAGGTAAAAACCACATTCTAGGCATTTTCTCAAGATGGGAACAGACTCTTGATTACATACTTCAGTAGAGAACTTGTGTCTGTCAATTTCGTATTCCTATGTTAAAACTTCTATGCACTGTGAACAATATCTCACTATTTATGCTTAGAAATCTGCAAATAATCTATGTACTGTAGAGATTGAACTCTAAAGTACAGTTTCAAAGGTGTTTTATCCATGCGGGGACATACAAATGATTACGTCTATTCCTGACTCTTAGTCAGGGGATAAAATGCTTGCCACATCATAATCTGTAACTTGGAAATATAGTGCTAAATTTTAGTACCATCCTTTTGCTAACAGATTAATAACCACTCCATAGTAGTGAAGGACATATAGTCATTTCATAAAATAGTGTTAGGAGAATGCCATGTTTGAGAATATAAATTCATGAACAATTAAAGTAAACGCGTGATGTAAATGCATGTTCGGATAGGGTTCAATCCCCATCGCCTCACCGTAGTAGAAACAGAAACGAAGATTGATGTGAATAAATTGCTTGCAATATTCAGAATACTGGACCATGCGGCATAAGTTATTCTAATAAATACCCTCTGAATAATATCAGTCATTGGCAAAATATATCACAGCGGCTACTATCCTCATGTGCTGTACGCAGTGGGGGGAAACAATGTATGTTTAGTTTGTGGATTAACCCCTGAAGAAAATTCAAAACCATTGGCTCTGGCATTAAATTTTATGATTAATATTATTATGTATGATTATCATGTACTTAATATCAGAGAAATGTACATGTATGTTTTTTTTTTCTGGTATGAGAATTTTCCCTGTTCTGATTGTTACTTTTTACTGTGGGAATATACATTTTAATGTTGCACTTGGGGACATGAGGATGTTGATAGAAGAATTCATGTGTATGTCAGTACTTAAGAAGCCAATGTTGAATAGTCTTGACCTAATGATGATTAGCCGGTCTCTGTGGCTGAAGGGCTTGCGAACGCGGTTTGTGAGCCCGTATACCCGGGTTCGAAACACGGCGATGCTCGTATTTTCGAAAAAGGTATAGAGACCGGTCGTTCAGAAAGCAATGGCAAACTACTGAACGTAACACTTGCCTAGTACATCAACAGCAGCTGAAAATGCTGGTGTTGACTGCAACGTCCCGTAAGGGATACGCAACAAAATTTTAAAAAATGATGATTATAGTGCCGAAAGGAAGACGCGGCATTAGACACCACAGAGATTATGTATAGGCTATTCTCTTCAAGTAATGAGAGAGACAATATCAACATATTTGATGGACAGAATGACTTCACTCATCTAATAGTCCCAGTAACAACAGAACATAAAATAAAGTGAGAAAATACCTTACTCACTATTAAGAGTCAGAATGGCTCTACTCAGCAATGAGGGACAGTGGAACGTGGACACCCACTCCTTTCCCCTTCTCCCCTTGTTGTTTTGTATTTGTGTTTGTAATTGTGTTGTAAACCTTTTACCATAACACAGTAGGTTAATGCTCGTGTTGTATTCTTGTCATCCTTTTTCTATAGAAGAGAAGCAGGTGGTGGTTGAATGTGGTGGGACTATATCACTAAACCTGGATCCTGGGTCAACAGCCAGAAAGTGAATGTCCTAACCATAGTCTGCATCTAGAAATACCCATGGACTGCTGCGCTCAATAGCTCCATAGCGAGCAACAGATAAATTCGAAGACAACTGACTGGGTGAGTGATTAAGTCCTATTTTAGTAGGAATATCCAGGATGGACTTCAAGATCTAATAATCTACAAAGATGAAGATCAACAGAGTACTGACAACAGTGTATCGTCTGCTTTACTTCTGAGAAGTATCACCTGTAAGCCTTATCACTCAGCAAAATCAGTGAAACTATGGGACAATCCGACTATACGTTACTAAAAACTAGCAACAGTGAGTAACCTTCAACTGTTGGTTGGATTACCAAGTTAATATCCAACAATGGATAAGTCTTCGAAAGAATGTCTCACAGCTGCAACAGTCAAACATGGAATTCAGCTAGTCAACACCAAGTTCTACCTATGAACACCAACTCACACAAATGGGAAGAGACATTGAAACAACATCATAGCCAATACAAACAAATGTACCAACTTCAGAACCTCTGAACCATAACCACACCAGATTACCTCAAGGTTCCAAAACCTGAACACCATCCAAAGAACCGTATGGAAGCAGCTAACGGAGTAAATGCCTCTACGCCTGCAACCACAGGAATCACCTGATGGCTTGCAACCCTGGATATGTGGTGGAGTCAATATTCTTCAGTTCCATGCCTGCAGCAGAATCCTGGAAGTAATTCCAGATGAACCAATTGAATAACAAGCAGAATTGTATGTCTACACTGAAAGTAAATACTGAGTCAGAACTCTGTGCTGGTCCCATGTCAGCCTAAATGCCAATAACGGTGGCATAAGTTATAGACTGATGACTAGGTGGGTGAAAAATCTGTGGAAACAAAATTGAGATTCGGATATTATAAGCCGAGAAGCTGAAAGGTAGGCATCCTTTTCATTGGATATGGTGATATAGGGAAGACCCTTAGTCCAAGACTCAAGATGCATCTCCTGAAGGTATGACCAACCCAGGCCTCAATTCACACTGACACCGAGCCGTTCGCAACAGAAGATTCATGAATTCAGCCCCAATGGAGGGGATATGTATATGTGGTGAATTTATTTCCTAATAGGGATTATAAGTATTTCCGAAACAAACTTCAGTGGACATTAAAACATGACTGTGCGTATTTATTGCTGTCCCGGATAATTATGGACATTAACTGCTTTGCACTGGAGAAGAATACCCATCCGCAACGCCTAAATGAACACTATAATTAATTAATTTAATTATTAGTATCAACTGTTTCCATGAGTGTGTTTTTCTTCTATGACTCGCAAAAGGGTAAAGAGTGTTTTACATGGTAATGGTGTACAACTAAAGGGTTATGTTATGATATATATGTATAGTATTTTGACACCAACTCATTATTTTTAAAATGAGAGAATGGTAAAAGGTGTCAGAAACATGTTGATATGTTGGGTTCTGTTTAATGAGATCTTTATTTGCCTTAATTATGAGGTAAATGAAAGTAGACCCAATTTGTGGTTGTGTTGTTTGTAATAACATTGGTTTTTCTTGGGCAAAAAGGGTGTAAATGTATTAAGATACTGCAACGCATTCCCATGCCTGTCTGAAAATGCATAGTGTTTATTACACATATATATGTAACTGCAGATCTTGAGTTAATACCTGAACTGTTTGTCCAAAAGTGTTGTGTACATCCAGTAAATGTGGTGTCCAATAGTGGTTGTTGATATGTTGTGAGCAATCAATATCCTTCTAACACTATAGTAAATTTAAAGGGTGATGAAGTGGGAAGGGAAACCTACACACAGATGCCCTTGTTTCAAGGATTGAACTCTTCTCTCCTGGGATTTGTGGTAAATATCCCTGATCACCCTGCATTCTAACCAGTGACCAGAGAATCAATAATACCCCCTAGACATTTTAACGAAATATTCTTAGGAATTAAAATCCACATCCCACAGTCACTCACTTATACACGCACTAGATGTATATCCCAGAAACTCCCCATTACGTCTACTCAGTGAGACTAAATACGCTTGATGTCAACACTGTATCAGTGTTCATACACATTTATACGCCCCATTATTACTCCAGACCTCAATCACTCGATGACAATACGATCATATGTGTACATTTATGTTTGTATAGAAATATGGTTATGTAAAAGAGCATGTGTGCTATTATATGTCTCCGCTCTAGAATGTTGGTTATGTGTACGGTTATATGTTTATGTGTACGCCTATTTCTATGTTCTATATGTTCAGTTATAGATTATTATTGTTTCATAAGCAGAAAGTGAAGATGAAACATTAACAATAAACAGAATGGGGAAGTGAAACAAGACAGGAAACAGAATGTGAAGATTAAAAATGGATAATAAACAGACAAACAGAGAACCATCTAATACAAGTAGCATGTGGAGAGTACAGTTCCTAGTGACCAAGGCCGCAACGATCAGTAGTAGCAAGCAGGCCATGGCTATCAACCCCACAATGATTAGTTTCAGTGTGTAGTCCATGGCTTACAAACTGTGCAGCTTTTCTGTATCATTTACTAAAGTTAGTAAACACGCTTATAAACCCATTGAGGCCTCAGAGATGTGGCTTTACAGAAGAATAGTGGACATTCTTTTCAACAGGCAACATGAACAACTTCTGATGTTTTGAAAGAGATTAAGACACAATGATAACTGATCACAAACATCAAAAAGAGGCTGCCGTCATGCTTTGGCCAGATCATGATAAATGAACAACTGAACATGTGACAACCGGAAAGAATTGTGAAATAGAGGAAGACGGAGCTATAAAATTATTGACAGACTTTTGTCATGATACGAAGGGATGTCGTCGAGTCACCACATGAACTTATTATATATTGTTTGATCGCTCACGCCATTCATCAAGGCATTCGATGATGATGATTGTAATGCAATGAAATGACACGAGCCCTCCTTAGACACGTGACATATCCCTCACGGGGTTTCATATAGCCTACACCGAGAACTGCTGTTATAGGCTACGAAGATATAAATAAACATACGATCGTACACATAACCAAACTAGAGACAAGAGGCCTAACAAAATCTGCATTAACAAGCGTCTTAGGCTGAGAGGAGATCCCAGTTTAAGTGCTGGCATCCTGTCGCATTTCCTTCCAGTGCTGCAGCATCATCTTAATCCTCTGGTGTAACCGCGTATGTGACAACAGTCTAATTTGTGTCCTAGGATTTGTAGTTGTATGTGTTTCTATGCCGATCTCCGTGGCGAAGGCTCTTACGGACGTGGTTCATAATCTCAAATACCCGCATTCGAAACACAGCTGCGCGCTATGTGCAGCAAGCAGACCGCGTTCCGTTTGTTTTGCGTTGATATCGGTGCCGGTCGGTCAGAAAGCAACGGCAAACTACTGAACGTAACGCTTGCCAAGAGATCATAGCGGCAAAAATGCTGGTGTTGACTGCGATGTCGTATAAAAAGGATATTGGGAAACAAATGTGTTTCTCTAAAGCTAACGCTATATTTTTTTTGTTTTCATATCCTTTACAGGACATCGCTGTCAACATCAGCATCTTTCAGCTGATTGTTGATTTATTAGGCAAGATTACGCTCAGTAGTTTGCTATTGCTTTCTGAGCGGCCGGCTCACATACCCCGTAAGTTACCGACCTGATTCGAACCACTACTGATTCTCACCGTTTTCACGTTACTTACGAGAGTATACGAGATTACAGAGAAAAGTCGCTAACCTCTAGGCCAGGAAGCAAGCCGACATTTAATATTTAATAGAGAAACGAGAAATAGAACCCGTAAACTTTACTGAGACACGACCACACATCACAAAATGGACGGTACGGCCAAAGCTTTCGGCAGAATACAAACAACAAACACACACTGTTACACGTACATGAAATACTGTACATATATATATGTGTGTGTGTGTGTGTGTGTGTGTGTGTGTGCGCGCGCGCGTGCGCGTGCACGTGTGTGTGTGTGTGTGGGGGGGGGGGGGGGGTTAATTCAACTGTTTCCTTGTTTTGGATTTGTCAGTTGTGTCGTCAAATACCGCGTGTATTGTTATAACAATGTTGTTAGACTGGACATATTCAATCATCATCAAGTGCCGTGCCGACTGGCGTAGGCGTTCATGACTCTCCACAGATCTCGGTCTTTGGTTTTCTGGATCAACTCTCCCGTTGATATTCCTCCATGCCACCGTCGCAATCCATCCAGCATCATTTCTCGTTGTCTGCCTCTGCCTCTCTTCCCCTCGATCTTTCCAGTTGTCACGATGTTCTCCAGCGCCTCTCTTCTCATCACATGACCAAAAAAAGCTGTTTGTCTCTTTCTTATTGTTGTATATAATGTTCTAGTTTCGCCAGCCTCTTTAAGGCATTCGTCGTTAGTTACTTTGGCAGTCCAAGGAATTCGCAACATTCGTCTAAGGAACCACATCTCTGTTGCTTCCAATCTCTTCCTAATTTGTTCATTTATATTCCAAGATTCACAGCCATACAGCAAAACAGGATCTATATAGCTTTTTAGCACTCTCTTGTTTACATTCAATGATAGCGACTTATTGCATAAGATATTCTTCATTTTTTTAAATGCAGCCTTTACTTGCCCTACTCTGCTCTGTTGTGCATCTTCCATCTGATGTTATAAATGTCCCTAGATATTTAAAACTATCCAGTTAGTGAAGAATTTTCCCTTCTATCTCTATTTCACATTTGGGTGTCACCACACTTCATGATTAAACACATATTCAGTGCCAAACCAAAATTAGGTTTTGACCAAACCATATTGAGTGGCACCTTGCCGTTTGGACAGACGAGAGTATATGGATTGAAATTTGGCCAAAATTTCATCGCACAATGCCTGGGCATAGCTTCAGAGAACATGTGTTTCACATGCAGCATGTTCCCTCTCTCGGCCTTGCTTTGTTTACTCCAGCGGAAAGTATAACCAGTAAGTCTGGAACAAAGTAGGCAGCAGATGCTTACCAAACCAAATTAGATGGCGGAAAATGAGAAGTAGTGGTGTGTCACAGTTATGATTTAAAAGTTATTAATATGCTAGCAAACATGTTGTATTACAACGCAATGATGACATTTAGAACGATATATAAGTTCATGGCAGATACGTGAAGTCACTTAAGACTATTAATCATCCCATGACAAATAGTCGATTAATCATCCCATAAAAAAAACCCACACACACACTCACACACACACGCGCACACACACACACACACACACACACACATACACACACACACACATCGTGATTGTAACTGACTCAGAAAGCATGCTGAGTACGGGTGAGGACAGGCAAGCTTCGTGCCGAGTGGCTTGCTTCGCTTCGAAGTCACGGGTGGCGAGCATTGCCATGCCGTAAGTCCTACTTCGCTGTGCTTTGTCATGTGGATATGTTCGAACTTACAGAAGGAACTGTCTCATTAAAATGGAGTAACGATAACAGTCAATAACTCTCTGGTGAACTTGAAGATAATGTAAAAGTCAGAGTTCAGGAAAACTTACACCGCTTTATTACGGCAGTTGACACAGCTGATACATTTTGCAGTGTAATAATTAGCGCATCTGTTTTTACCAGAATGGCATCTAATATAAGCATACACAGAAATGACTTATTCTAACCTGTCCTACGTTCGCCTGGTCATCACTCAATATTACTTCTCCTTCATTCGTTCACTCAGGCCGTCCTTGCTGTCATCTTCCTCCGATTCCGTCCAGAGTCTGCCCGTCGTTCTCGAATCCATGGCGTTCCCAATATATGCTTCTAGCTGGTATTAACTTGGAGTCCACTGCTAGCCTTCAAACCACCCTATAGCCACACCAAGTTGTTCCCAAATTCCAATACACGACCGTTCACCTTGATCGCCGCACAACGTATCTTTTCGTTGTCACGCTAGCGTTGGTGTGACGTATATTCGTATCCCATAGTTTTCGTGCACTGTTTACTTTGAGAGTTCCTTCCATCCTCTGTATGGCGTGATTTGGGCACCTGCTCTGTAGGCAAGCATCGTCTCGGATAATTTTCTCCGGGGCATGCTGGTGTGCTGGGGAATGAACAGGCAGACAGGTTGGCTGTCTCTGCAAAACTTGGTGGAGTAGCTGATGCATGATAAGGCAGACGTAGTTGCGGCCTTGTGGGAGCACGTGTACACATCGGAGGAGCAAATGGATCACCATGGTCTGGCAAGAATACGACAGCGAGGAGTGACGAGGGAATCTGGCCGATGCTCAACGCTTAGAGGAAAGGCGAAACGCACATATAATCAGATTGCTACTGGTACTATTGGGATTGGAACTCTTCGCTGGCTTCTGGGGATGGGGACGGAGCGCTTATGGGAATGCCCCGAATGCTGTGATGTCGGTTCCTAATCAATCAATCAATCAAACAATCAATCATCCCACGACAATTAATTCGTTAATTATGGTACGTTACATGCATTATTGTGCTTGTAATTGCCATCTGTCAATGAATTCCTCTCTATCTGATCTTCAGTTTTAGTTTCCTTCTAGTGCACTATTTACTTCTGGCTGTGTTTGCTGTTTGTATTCCGTCGTCAGTATTGTCTTTCTGTAATTTGTTTTCTAACCATCCTCTTCCTACTCCTAGTCTTCCTCCTCTTCCTGTCTACTGCTTTGTCTAATTGTTATGTTCCCTGGTATGCATAATGATTCATTAATTTTCTGCTTGTCTTTTCCTCTCGTTTTCTATCCAGCCATCCTACCATCCATCCATCCAGTCATAGATCCGTCTTTCTATATCAGTGGTTCTCAACCGGTGGGGAACCCCCCCCCCCCAGGGGGGAATTTTAGGGTTTCGGGGGGGGGGGGGGGGGGGGGGGAGGGGGGGGGGGAATTTAAGATTATTTCAAGATCGCATTAATACAATAACCAGTTACTTGATATTGTTTTTCCCTCTAAATTTTACGGTTATGTACTTCTCGCCCTAATGAAATTCGTTTTATAACACTAAGTAGACCCACAAATCACATTTTATGTAGATGTCTAGACTTGTTCTAGTATGTGTTATTAAATTTAGCTTCCATTTTTATTGCATACTGTGTAAGGGTGGGGGGATTTTTAGGGAGGAAATTCGAAAGGGGGGGGGGGTGGGGTGGGAATGACGTTCTGAACATATGGTAAAGGGGGGGGGGCATGGGCCAAAAAAGGTTGAGAACCACTGATCTATATATCTAATCATCTGTCTAGTTGTCTGTCTGACTATCTCTCGATCAATCTTTGTAACCATCCGTCCGTCCGCCTGTCTATCTGTCCATCAACCTTATTTCTCTGTCTGTCTGTCTGTCTGTCTGTCCTGTCTGTCTGTCTGTCACTGTCTGTCTGTCTGTCTGTCTGTCTGTCTGTCTGTCTAACCTTCTGCCTGTCTGTTTACCCTTCTGCCGAACTTACTGACTGTCTAATTACTTACCTATCTACTTATCTGTCTCTCAATTCCTCTTCTCTATCTGTCGCCCCGTCGTTCTGGCTATTCAACATCGCATCATGTTTATCAAAATTGTTGCCAACCACTTCATAAAACTTAATTTCACGCTCGCACACACAAGCACAAACATAGCACTTGTTCTCGCTGATCCCGTGCCCTCAAGGACGAACGCCACACGGCGAGGGTTAATAACGCACTAATCCACGGTAACATACCGTGTTTTATCCGAGTTAATTACTGCTGGTTTCACTAAATGTTCAAGCCTGCATCTTTGCCATTTACTTCCGTCTAGCTTAGCGAATCAGACGTCGTTTGTGTGGTTTCTAAACGGATAGTTTTGTGCTTACAACTGAAATACTTATTTCCTGACTGTACAAGACATATAGTATTTTACATAATTGTGTTTTAGTAAACTTCATACATATACATTTTTCTTACTCTTATTGTTATTATTACTATCAATATTGGTATTATTAATGATATAATATTATTATTGTAATTGTTGTTGTTGTTTTATCACTAGTACTAGTAACCATGTCCACGGCTTCTACTGGCTCTTATGCTTCTCTTGCTTCTTTTTCTTCTGTACATTATTATTATTATCATCGTCATTGTTGTTGCTTTTTTATCATTATAATCCACTTCTTCTTCTTTGCTTCTTCTGTTGCTTATTATTATTATTATTATTCATTGGCACCTTGCCGTCTTGACAGACGATAGTTTGTGCTCTAAAAAGGCGTAATAACTTTTAACTATGGCGGTAGCGAGTGTGACTGATAAATGTCCGTTCACAGTGGGTGCATGTGAACACGTGGTCATTTCCACCATCATGCACCATCTTACGTCTCAAACGCTCGGTGTGTGACTTTTCTGCAATAATTTTCTCCTTTGACTTTATTCCATTTCTGATATTTGCCCTCCATGCAACACGTCCAGCGGCGACTTGCTCCCAATGTGCATTATCAATGCCTGTATCAATCATGTCCCGCTTACACACATCTTTATATCGTAGTAGAGGCCGACCCTGAGATCTCTTACCCATCTGTAATTCACCAAAAAAGATATCCTTTGGTATTCTACCATCATCCATCCTCCTAAGATGTCCTATCCATCTAAGTCTACGAAGACTGAGCATGGAATAAACTGTCACACAACCTGATCTTTCCAATACTTCAGTATTTGTGATTTTGTCTTGCCACTTAATACCAAGAATTCTTCGCAGACACCGCATATGAAAGCTGTTTAAATTGTTCTCTTGGTGTGAGTAAGTTGTCCAGGTTTCACTGCCATAGAGAAGAGTACTAAGGACACAGGCTTGATAGACAAGGACTTTTGTTTTGGCAGTAAGCTTCCTGTTCTCCCAGACTCTTTTTCTTAACCTGTTCATTGTTGTTGCTGCCTTACCAATCCGGATGTTGATTTCCTGATCTAGGGATAATTTGCTATTTACCACTGATCCTAGATATGTAAAATGGTCTACTATCTCTAGTTCGGCGTCGTCAATAAAGATTGATGGTACCCCATGTGCACCTTGTGACATAATCTGTGTCTTCTTTTTGCTAATTGTTAAACCAAATTCAGAACAAGCATTGGAGAATGCAGATAGTAGACATTGCAATTCTTCCTCAGAGTGGGTCGTAACTGCAGCATCATCTGCAAAAAGCAACTCTCTGATCAGTACCCTCCTAATTTTGGTCTTAGCCTTCAATCTCTGAGCATTGTAGAGGCCGCCATCTGAGCGTGAGTGAATGTATATACCACCATCCTGATCACGAAATGCATATTTCAGTAGAAGTGAAAAGTATATTCCAAAGAGGGTGGGAGCTAGTACACAACCTTGCTTAACTCCACTCTTGATTTCAAATTCTTCAGAAGTTGCACCATCAAACTTGATTATACCCTTCATGCCTGTGTGGAACGATTCCACAATGGACAGAAGAGTTGGTGGGCAGCCAATCTTCTTTAGTGCCTTGAACAGACCCTCACGACTGACCAAATCAAATGCCTTTGTGAGGTCGATGAAGGCAATAAACAGTGGTTGATTCTGTTCACGGCATTTTTCTTGCATTTGTCGCAATGAGAATATCATATCAGTGGTAGACCGGTTCTGTCGAAAGCCACACTGTGATTCGGGGTAGACTTGATCTCCTAGGACTTGAAGTCTGCGCAGAACAATTCTGGCAAATACTTTTCCAACAATACACAGAAGTGAGATACCCCTATAGTTGTTACAGTCGCTCCGATCACCCTTGTTCTTGTACAGCGTTATGATGTTTGAATCTTTGAAATCCTGTGGGACTTGTCCTTCACGCCAGCATAGCTTATTATTATTATTATTATTATTATTATTATTATTATTATTATTATTATTATTATTATTATTATTATTATTATTATTATTATTATTATTATTATTATTATTGTTATTATTATTATTATTATTATTATTATGTACTTCGTACCCTTTGTCTTGTTCTTTTTATCCCTATCTCCTCCTCTTCTTCGTCGTCTTCTTCTTCTTCTTCTTCTTCTTCTTCTTCTTCTTCTTCTTCTTCTTCTTCTTCTTCTTCTTCTTCTTCTTATTCTTATTCTTATTCTTCTTCTTCTTCTTCGTCTTTCTATTCTCGGCCTCCTCCTCCTCCACTTCAGCGTTATGCTCATTCTCCTCCTGTCTGTCCTTCATCTCCCATAGAGCATAAGCTCCCAACCAATTCACATCTCGCCCTCATGATTGGTTGGATTTTGCAAATAAGTTGTCCAAGGGATGAGACAGCCTGCCTCGTACGCACCCTCCTTGGTCGCCGCCTATGATCCTGAAGAGGTTCAGACCAGCTATTATAATGATATATTTGTGTGCCATGGCGTGCATGTGTCAATCAATCTATTGGGTGCCATCCCACAGTGAAGGTTGGCTTCAAAGGATCTCCAACACAGTCTGTCTCTCGCCCTGACTGTACATACTGTCTGATTGATGTTCGCCCATCTCCTGACGTTATCCTCCCACTTGTATGGTTGTCTGCCGCTTGCTTGCTAGTCCTCAACCTTGCCTTTCAGTATGGTTTTTATAAGAGTATTGTCTTTTAACGTGGCCGAAATATTTCACTTGTCTCTTTTTTATTCCTTTCATCAACTCTCTTTTCATTCCAAGGTTTTCTAGAACCTCTGTATTTAACTGTTTTTGTTTCCATGAAA